>CALNHX010003773.1:0-141998 GCA_940337035.1 Agriotes lineatus | reverse complement strand
CAAAATATCTTTTTCCTCGTTTTTAGTCTCAACTCAATCAGATCAGGGGTGGAATTCAATAACCCAGTCTTTCCTCGTTTTCTTTTTTTCTGAACGTCAGGTTTAAAAGAAGCCACAGGAACAGGTGACAAGTCATAAATACTCTTTTTAATTTTTTGAATCATAGAGCAGCCAGCTACGTTACCATCTGTTATTTCATTTGGCTCTTTTAACTTAGGCATCTCTGGTTGTTCATTGTTTTCTGTTCTCTTTAATAGCAGATCTGCTTGCGATACATGTTGGTCATTGTTTTCTATTTCGTTTAATAGCTGATTCTCTTGCGCTAACGGTTCCTGTTCAGAAAATACAGCATCAAGCGGTTTGTCTGTGGGCAGTGATGGAGCAAACAACCAGTATTCGAAAACATCTCGATTGAACGGAACTATGCCCGTTTTGGCAAAACCATTTGTGGCATTAGCTGGTGTGGCACTCTTAAAAAAGCATTTGTAAAGAGACCTGCAATTTGAAAATCGGTCACCACTCGGCCCGAATTTTGTCGGAGCCATTTTTGGATTTCTTGATCATAATACGTTTGTAAAGGGCCAAAAAATCCTACATCAAGGGATTGGATTCGATGAGTACAGTGCGCTGGAAAACAGAACAACATCATTCCATTATTTTTTGCATACTCCAAAACCTCCAAAGTTTTGTGACTTTCATGACCGTCCAGCAGCAAAAGAACTTTATTATCAATCGATGGCTTGACACATTTTACAAAATGTTGAAGCCATTTCAAGAAAAGTCATCCATTATCCCTTTTCCTGACACATTGCTATGCTTCCAGGTGGTGCATTATCCATGAGTTCATTCTTGAATCTCTTTCTGGAGAAAATAAAAAATGGTGGAATAAATGTTCCAATGGCATTCATGGCGCATACCACAGTCGAATGTCTACCCCGTTCCGCACTGCTAAGGGTGCCAACCTGTTTCACTTGGTTGCAAATATCTTTTCTGTTTTTTTTTGCACCGTGCTTAACCCAGACTCGTCGACGTTAAAAATGTTTTCAGGTGCAAACTCATTTTCTCTTAAAGTAGCGTCTAGTGCAATGAAATACGCAGTAATGTTATTTTTATTAAACGCCTGAGCTCGAGCATACGAGGTGTTTTCTGAAACTCTTAAAGAAATTCTTGGGTTTCTGGTCAAAAATCCTTTTATCCACTTTTTGCCAGTCATCTTTTTTTCTTTATTAAACTCATGTTTCAAGTTATTTCTTTCCGCTATTTCAAACACTAGTTTTCTTAAATCTTGTGTTGTAAAGCCAAAAAATCTTGTCTCCATATCTACAATATACAATATGTTTCACCAGCTCTTCTTCAACTTCACGAGGCAGTGTTGATGTACGACCTCCCAAGTCCCCTTTTGCAGCATTATCTTTCTTAAACCTCCTATGTAAAGTTGTGGCAGGAACATTATAAGTTTTAGCAGCCATCTTCCAGCCCATTTTCTTTTCTTAAACAGTTCCCATAGCTTGTCGCATAGCGTTCTTGTCCCATGTCTGTATTTTCGAAGGAATTCCTTCTTTAGTTTGAGACATATCTAAAAAAATCATAAAGAAAAGTAGATATTGTGCCGTTATGAATATGCCTCTTATGATGGCATACTCATTTATAGGTATGCCATTATAGGAAACCACAAGGTATGCCATCATAGGATAATGTCACACTTCTGGTAAATATATTATAAAAAATTAAAGTCACAACTTAGATTCAAAATAATCACAACAAAATAACGTCTATATCCCATAGTTATCGGCTAAAAATCTTGCATTCTAATTTAATGAACCTAACATAATACATTTTTGATTTAAAAGTTGAATAGTATTACTTCGGAACTTACCCAATTCTGTCTTATTAAATAACTTCACATAAAAACATACGTCACTGCTGAAATTCGACCCACAACTGTCGGTCGATATCGTGCGCTTGCGTAACTCCGCGGGTTGGCGCGAAAACCCATTTATTCCGATAATACCTGTGGTATGCCATCATGGGAAGTACGCCATCAAGGGCGTCCTTTCCCTACATTGTTTCTGAAACAATTCCAAGCGCAATTTAGCCCTAAATTTTGTTAAGTGAAGATTTTTATACGTATTCGAAAGTCTGTTATACATAATATATATTTTAAAGGAAAATGATCGCTCATATAGAACCGAAGAGTGGAGAGGTGGCGATATAAGACCTCTAAATCTTGTTGAGATATCATGTACATTAGTTCGGAAAGTAATTTTATTGTACAAATAGGCAGGAGTTGTAGTTGTCAAAATTCGATGAAAAGACTTTGACATTGTAATAATCTACGGTTTTTCATAGTTAGCCAACCAGCATCAGCAAATTTATGAGATATATGTTCATATTTTCTGATACCATATATAAATCTTAAACAAGCGTTTTGCATTTTTTGAATACGTTCAGTTGTTACAGTATCAATGGCAGCATGGTAAATAGCGGAACAAAAATTAAACTGCGACAAAACAAAGGCTTCGCAAAGTCTTTTTTTAATTGGTTGGCTCAAGTAGGATCGGTGAGGATAAAGTTGTTTTAAATGTTGGGAACCTTGACAAATATATTTGGAAATCTGTTCACGGTAGCGAAATGTATTATCAAGTAACAAATCCAAACTCTTAGCCTTGCTAATGATTGGAATTCTTACGTTATTAATATGAATGTTCAATAGAGGAAAACCGAAATTCCTTTACCAACTGTGTACCATCCATGGATACATTAACGAACATTATGTACCGTTAGTTTTTGCTATTTTGCGAAACAAGTTAGAAACGACATACGAATTTATGCTTTGTCGAATTGTAGATTATTGCCAAGAACGAACACTTTTGTTCAAACCCTCGTCTGTAGTTGTAGAGTTTGACACGCTGATTGAAATAATATTAAGATTATTGGTTGTCGTTTCCACTTGAAGCAAGCTTGGTTGAGAAAAGTGCAGCAATTTTAGGTTTATCTTCCGAATATAGAAATGTCACTGAAATAGAGAAATGGATTCATTGCAGTTTTGGCCTAATGTTTTTAAATCCAGACGAAGTTGGAGATTACTATGCTGAAGATTTGGCCCAAATTCAACCAGACGATGTGAGGGTAGCAGCTTACGTCGATTATTTAGTAGACAACTGTATCTATGAATTTGCAAGATGTCCTCCTCAACTGTGGGCTGCAGCATCTGATTCCATGGCATGGACTGACCCGTTGAGACTGAACCCCGCGGATCTAGACTGGGAAGTCGATAAACATCCCCCAAGCCCAGCTGTCGTGTCGTGGCTAAGGGTCTGCACTTGGGATAACGATGCCGGCAAAGACGAACCTCTCGTTACGTCATTGCCGTTATACCATACATGGATATCTCTGCTGTAGGCATGTATTACGGGAGATATCTGTGCTGGGGGTCTTGGCTTCATCGCCCGGACCAAGAGGAGAAAACCTCAATAAAAATCCTAAATCTCACGGCGGGGGACCAGGCTCAAGAGATGCATGGCTGTCTAGAAGATCAGCCTTTCTGGTTCCAAAATCCCCTTTTCGAATGTGTTATGCGACCCGTGCAAAGCAGAGCACCAGCAGGTGTAGGCGCAGGGGCTTATAATATGCGTCATGAACGGAGCCTTCTGGATACCAGGCGCCCTCCAGAAGTATTTAGCCAAACCTCTTACAGTTGAATTAAATACTCACTTGTATGGATTTAACAACTGCTTTTTCACAGGGTGAAGACGACACACTGATGGAGTCATCACCGCTTCCGATCACTGATGCTCAGACTTCGGTGACCGAGACAAAAATGGAACAGTGTGCCTCTACTGCAGAGTTGACAGTCCAGACTTCCAGTCAAGGACAGTCTTCTGAGCAGAAAAAGGCCGCAACCGGAGCGGACATAGCCGATCAACTAGGCAAAGTGTCCCTCAAAAAGGTCCAACTTACAGCCAAGGAACGCAGAGAACGCGCCAAGCGAGCCTGCGAAGCCAAGGGCATTAAGTACGACCCAAACTATAAAAGAAAGCAAAAGATGGAGAAGAGGGCAGCCGACCCAGCTTCGAAATCGGAAAAAACTGCAACCAACCAGGGACAAAAGAGGCAACGCTCTGACGAAGCCACTCCCTCCCCGGTAAACGCCAAAAAGAGGCCCAGGCAGAAAGTAGACAAGCCGACCTCACCAAAGGCAGGCACCAGCAAGCTTGATTTCGCTGAGGCAGCCACTACGGTGAAGATGGTCATCTACCCTGCTGCATATCCAGACGTCAAACTGACAAAGGAACAAGGTGACCTAGTCAGAGACAGTCTGATAGATCTCATCTTCCAGATGGAAGAAGAAGAGAACACACCTCTCTTTACCAGCCACTATCTCGAAGCTGGTACATACGTGGTTGCGTGCAAGGACGAACTCACAAAACACTGGTTAAGTGAGCAAGTACCTAAGCTGCACCCGTGGACCAATGCCAAGCTGGAGGTAAAAGAGCGGGCAAAAGTTATTAATTCCGTCCGGGTAGTGTTCAACGTCCCCAAGTGGTACGACAAACAGAAACCCGAGGTTATTCTCCGTTTGATCGGAAAGCAGAACAAACGGAAGGCAGACCTCCAGACCGATACCTGGAGAATACTCAACGTCACTCCACTAGAAGATGGCGGTAGAACGTTCGCAGCAATGATAGATGACAGAGCAAAACAAGCACTAACATCCATCAACTGTGTAGCGCACCTAGGCCTCAATAAGGTCACTTTCCTTATCCGCTCCAAGGATAGGAAAGAAGCACCTGAAAGTAGTGCAAATTAACCTCCACCACTGCAAAGCAGCCACTGCAAATCTAAGCAGAAAGCTGCTAGCAGATGACATCGATTTAGCACTGATCCAAGAACCATGGATAGTTAAGGGACAAGTCCGTGGATTAGGTGGTGCTAAAGGTAAGCTTATTTATAATCATGCAAGTCCTAGAACATGCATACTTATAAGAAATAATCTAGACTGTTTACCACTAATGGAATTCTGTTCTAGAGACATAACCACAATTAAAATAAAATGGAATAACGATGAAGGTTGTGACCAAGCCATTATAAGCTCCGTCTACCTTCCATCCGATTCCAGGGACCCACCGCCTAGCGAGGAACTAGAGAACCTAGTATTATCTGCTTTCCAAGACGATCTAGACCTCATCCTAGGCTGCGACGCAAATTCTCACCACACCATTTGGGGCAGCACCAACTGCAACATAAGAGGACACTTTTAGAATTTATCTTAACTAACAATCTAGTAGTAGTCAATAAAGGTAACACTCCAACCTTTTACAACACTAATAGACATGAAGTTATAGATATTACCATAACCACTATGAGAATTAGTCAATCAGTGAATAAATGGCAAGTTTCAGACGAACCATCACTCTCTGACCACAATTATATAACCTTTGAACTGTCTCAACGGGAAGTAAGCCAAAGAGTTTACTACAACCCAAGAAAAACAGACTGGGACCTATATAAACAAAAACTACAAGAGAAGATAGAACACCTCAAGTTCAGATCTCCCAATAAAGTAGTTTTAGACTCAAATGCTGACCGGTTAAAAGAGGCCATGATTGACTCCTTTCAGAGTAGCTGTCCTCTAATAGACCAAAGTCAGCAAAGAGCAAAAAAACACACAAATTGGTGGAATAAAGACCTAGAAAAGACCAGACAAGAAGTCAGACGTCTGTTTAACAGGTCTAAAGCCACAAATAACTGGGAGAACTATCACAAGGCTCTCACAAACTATGGCAAAAAGATCAAGGCAGCTAAGATAGCAGCCTGGAAAAAGTTTTGCCAGGAGGTGGAGACCACGCGATCCACAGCTAGACTCCACAAAATCATCTCAAAGCAAGCCATGAACCCAGTAGGCACTCTTAAAAAAGAAAGCGGAGAATACACTACAACGGAAGAGGAGACTTTATCTCTTTTGATAAAAACTCACCTACCCGGAGCAGTGGAACAACCTACTCTGGCTGAACCCAATCATACCCCTAGGAGGGAAGACTGGGAAACAGCTAAGAGAATAGTCAGCAAAGAAAGGATTAGATGGGCAACTAGCCTCTTCAGTCCTTTCAAATCTGCTGGAAATGACGGCATACAACCCGTAATGCTGCAGAAAGGGATAGATATACTGCTGAACCCACTCAAAGACATGTTCCAAGCAAGTCTTGCCTTAGGCTACATTCCCCAAGCCTGGAGAGTGACTAAAGTAGTATTTATCCCTAAGCCTGGTAAGAGCAGCTATGCAGAAGCTAAATCTTACAGACCTATCAGCTTAACGTCATTCCTCCTTAAAACGTTGGAAAGATTAGTAGACAGATACTGGAGGGAGGAAGCCCTAACTTCACTCCCGATTCACAAATATCAACATGCTTACCAAACAGGGAAGTCATGTGAAACCGCCCTACACCAACTAGTGGGGAAAATTGAGAGAACCTTGGAGTACAAGGAGTACGCAGTCGGAGCATTTCTAGACATAGAAGGTGCCTTCGACAACACCTCCTACCACTCTATTGAAAGAGCAATGACAAACCATCAGATCGATAACACCACGATAAGATGGACTATGGCAATGCTCAACACTAGAGTTGTAAAAGTCAAGTTATTTGACAAGGAAAAGACAGTGCAGGCGACAAGGGGATGTCCACAGGGAGGAGTTCTTTCTCCACTCCTGTGGTGCCTCACAGTTGATGAACTGCTGATCCAACTTAATAACAAAGGCTACTACACTCAAGGATACGCTGATGACATTGTCATACTGATTCAAGGTAAATACCAAAGAACCGTAGACAATATAATGAAATCAGCACTAAAGATAACCGAAGAGTGGTGTCTAGAGAATAATCTTAGAATTAATCCCAGCAAAGCCACTCTCGTCGCTTTCACTCGTAGAAAGAACATCACAAACAGAATGAACATAAAACTGTTTGAGACAAATGTCAACTGGGAGAACGAGGTTAAGTACTTAGGTCTAACCATCGATTCCAAACTAACTTGGAACTCCCACTTAGACAAAACAATCACCAGGTGCATACAAACATTAGTTATTGGAAAAAGAGCCATAGGTAGTACGTGGGGGCTCAAACCGGAACTGACCCTCTGGCTGTACAAAACCATGGTTCGACCAATAATTTCATATGGAATAATCGCCTGGTGGCCCAAAATAAAACAAGCAACTGCGATCCACAAAATCAGCAGAATACAATATCTAGCTAATCGGTGCATCACTGGAGCCTTTAAAGGCACCTCAGGACAAGCACTGAATGCTATTTTAAATCTGCCACCTCTGCACATCTTCTTGGAAGGTGAAGCCAGAATGGCAGCCTACAGATTACAAAATACTGGTCACTGGATGACCACAGCTAATAATCTAGGACATGGCAAGATCATGTCACATATCAACAACCCAATATTAGAAATGGGTTCTGATCTTATAATCAAAGCCTATGACTTTGAAAAGAACTTTACTGTACACACAAGTTGGAATCCGGACCAACTTCCAACTCCAACAAATAAGAACATCATTTTTTACACTGATGGATCTAAGTTTGAAGGGGGTACAGGCTCTGGTGTGTACAGTACCAATCCTAGAACCAACGAAAAAGTCAGTCTAGGAAAGTTTTGTAACATCTTTCAGGCTGAAGTACAAGCTATTAACGTATGCGCAAACATCAGCATAGAAAAGAAGCTGCTCAATCGAGACATACACATTCTCTCAGACAGTCAGGCAGCACTGAAAGCGCTAAACGCTTTCAGTACTTCATCGAGACTGGTCAAGGAATGCAAATCCAAACTTCAAACCTTAGGCCAGGGAAATACAGTAAAATTATGCTGGATCCCAGGTCACCAAGGTATTGAAGGAAACGAAAAGGCGGACAAGCTCGCAAAAGAAGCAGCCCGTAATGCAATGACCGGTCCAGAACCTGGTCTAAGCATTCAGAAAAACCAAGCCCGTTCAGCCATCAATGAATGGGTCAATACCACACACCAACTAAGGTGGAGCAACTACAATCAAGCAACACACTGCAAAAGATTGCTAAAAACTCCGAATCCACAAACCACCAAAACCCTGTTGAGACTGAACAGAACTCGAATCAAGCAAGTAGTCAGTCTACTAACAGGCACTGGAGCATTCAGAAAATTTATGCACAGGATCAATATCTATAGAGATGAACCTGTTTGCAGACTATGCCAAGAGGATGATGAAACAGCCTATCATATCCTCTTTGAATGCCCAGCATTAGAGCGTAAAAGACACCAACTCGATTGGAGCCTTAACTCTATTGACAACCGCAAGCTAGTAGGGGACATTGCAAGTCTAGTAAAAGATACGGATGTCGGCCGGCTAACTTGAAAACTCCCGACAGTACAAAAAGCCCAAAGGGCTGACGTGCGCAAGCCAACGCAGTCGTGAAATCTAATCTAATGGCATGGACAACCAACGTTGGCGAATCATTTCATGCTCATTTAAAAAAAAACTTTTACAGTGCACATCCCAACATTTTTATATCTACAAATCAATTAGTAAAACTTCAGAGTGAATTGTCCATTAAAATACGTAGTAAAGTTGGGGCACTTCATTGCATGTAGGAATATGGCCTGAGACAAGGCTAGTCAGGGTCGCCGCAATATTTCTTTTCGAAACCCAGTCATCTGGCATACTGTTAACGGCATACTGGGTGATGTGGTTAGCATCACGCCTTCGACGACTGCCTTACTTTTCCTACTTCCACAACTGTGGTTCCGGTACCCAAATTTTTAAAGCGACTGGGTGGGACGCCCGCCAGTTGCCAGATGTCGGATTGAACCCCGTACCGCGGCACCGCAACCTGACGCCCTAACCGCTCGGCCACGCTGGCGACTTAAAATACGTAGTACCTACTGTTGCTAAATATAAATATGTAAATAGAGATACAAAACGCCGTCAAGAATATTTTAAAAATTCACTGGACAAATTAATAGATTTCATTCTGTAAATATATGTTCATATTACGTTGAATAAATTATTTCTATAAACTAAAATATTGTTTTGTATTTCGATTAATCGATTAGTGGACACAATCATTAGTGCCGCAAAGTGTTTAAAAGATGAGGCAGGGGTATTCCAAATAAATCCGTTAAATGGATACGTGGCGCATTTTACTCTCTAAGATATAATACCGCAGATAAAAATCTGTCATTAATGTCCGTCAGTTGTCCGGCGCAAAATGGACCAGTGCAATGGTCTGCGAGATCACTCGACCTTACCCTCTTGACTTTTGACTTTTATGTATGGGGTACCACTAAACACGAAGCATTTAATTTTGAACCTTCAGAAACTCGGGAAAGTTTAGAACAAAGAGTGCTGGATGTGCTAAGATCATTAAACGGAAACGTACTTTGTAAAGTTTGTAACTCTGTTAGAATAATGTGTCAAAAGTGTGTGGAACAGAATGGTCGTCATATTGAACAGCTTCTTTAAGTGAATTTGAACTTTCAGTACTCTTTCTTTACTTTTTACTTTTATGACTTTTCTTATCGTTTCGTTATTGTACTGCATTACTTAGCATATCCTTTTGCTTTCATTTCTCATTAGTGTTTAATTTCATAGCCTACTAATTTCATATTAGAGATTCATTTATGTCTTTTTTTTAATATATCCCCTACAAATACAAATGTTTGAGGTATGTTATACATCGTTGAAAAGCTCTTTTTAAAAACTATCTAACTAACAGCAAATCCATTATAGCAAATAACAATCGGGGGTTTCTGTTTGCAACCAAAAATTTGTCTTAAAAAACTATCTAAACATTGCAAAACTTTAGAATAGGTCACATTAGGTATTATCGAGTTATTGATGAACATTGATATCAGCAAATTTAGGGTTTTTCAAATTATCTTAAAATTTAAAACAGAGTGAATTTGAAATGAGATTTGTCGCCAGTATGAATTCTGCAAAACATTCCCCATTTAACCGTTGCTCTATGTATTCTAATAACGGAGATACCAATGGTGACCATCGAAATATGAACACAGTGTATGTTGTGTTATAAATATGCCCTTGTTCTTCAATGGTAAAAACCTGAGCTATGTGCAAAATATTACTTTCCTTTTAATAATAGTTTTGAAGTTAAAAGAAAATTAGGCAGACATTTCTTCTTAAGCTGTTCAGCCTGCATATATTTATCGAAATTTTCATTCCAGGAAGGCATATAATCCGCATGCAAATAGCGTTGTCCTCCAACAAATAGTTTTAGACGAAGAAAGTGACAAAAAATATATATTACATACAGCGTGTTTCCCGATTGAGTTTAACATACGTATGATGAACCAAACATTTTGGAATTGTATTTTTATAATTGGGAGATCGTTCCTGCTTGCCCCGAAACTCAGTAGCGTAACTATCATATGTGCAGAGGGTGCGAAGCACCTTGGTGCCGAATCTATATAGGCGCCGCGACAGCGACGATTTCAGTGAAAATAAAGGTTTTCCTAGAATAGTGGTTCAAAGCTGCAACAGACGATGATACGCGAGCGAGTTAAATTACCAGTCGTGTACTTAACGAAAAAACTTTATTTATTTTACTACATAAAAGTTTTAATTAAATGTAGAAGTTACAAATTTGAACAGAGTAACGTTCTGCAAGACACAAATCTATGAAGTAACTATAAAAATGTACAAAGGCAATATATATACTGTTTCTTATCAAAAGGATGGAAATTACTGGTTCCATTTGACGTCATGGGGATTTTATACAGTCTTATCAAATAGCACATGGCACCTTATCAGGGTCACAGGTCACAGCACATGATACATTGTCAGGGATGACACATTACATTACTCCTCTCTTCTTAAGATAATTCAAAGCATTTGAATTTCACGTTTTGATATCTAAAAACTCAAAAGGTTTTGGAATATAGTTTTTAAGAACATTTGCTTTAATATATACCATAAATTTATCTTGTAGGGCTTGGAGTTTACAATAGATATACAATAACAAACTTAATATTACTATGACAATTATACTTATCATTATAATCGTGGTTATAGAAATATAATGCAAATCTATTACATTGGCAGGTTCAAGTATTTTTTGTATTTCTCCAAGTGAAGATTGATCTTTAATTAATTCTTTAATATTGAGCGGTGTTAAAATAAACTAGTTATTTTGGTGTGTTTATCACTATCTACATTTAATATATCAATATTAGGTACTTGTAATTTTACAGTTTTTGTGGAAGAAGTTCTAATTTGGAATAATAGGTTATCATGATCAATAATTGCCGTGCAATCTGGTGTAAGATGAATTAAATTTGTTTTTGTTAATATCTTCCTTGAATTAATGTCTAAGCATTTAATATCAATGGTTACTTTTTTACTTCCTTTTACGATAAAGGAAGTATTGGAATGGCCCCAAAAATTCTAAATTGAGTTTTCAACAGATCTTCACGTTTTAGAGCCGCCTGAACCCAAAAAACATGTTTTTGTTTATTGGTCTGCCTGTCTGTGTGTCTGTCTGTCTGCCTGTGAACAGAATATCTCAAAAACGACAAAAGGTATGGCATTGAAACTTCATAAATAAGCTTTGTGAACTATCTAGATCCGACAGCAAGCTTTTGGAGAAAATGGTGTTTACTCTTGTGATTTTTCAGTTTTTTTTAAAATTTTTTCAAAAACTGCTTTAACGATTTTTTTAAACTTCATATTTGTATTACATTTTTAATGTGTATTGTGTGAGATAGATGATTTTTCAGTTGAATACTGTTTTTTGTATGATTAACTTGAAAAGAGGCTTCCACGAATGGGGCCCCCAGTTAATCCGCTGCGAATTCCGGTTCAATGGGATTGCCGGGAACTGCCACTTAATAACCCTTGACTTGGGTTCAGTTATTTGTTGGAGTGAAACAAGACTTAACAAACACGAGTATATTGAGTAACAACGATTACAAACGTCACTGATGGACCGATGGTTCTTTACAATAGCTTCAACTGTTGTGACACGCTTGGATTGGCCACGCGAAAATAGCGAATTGCGCGTAACCGTAACACAAAACAACCTGGAAACGTCTTTACCAGGGAGCTAGACCGACCGCAAACCAGCACAAAGCATAGCTGAACTTGCTTACTCGAAATTCTGAATCTAACTGAAGCTGAATTGACAATGAGCTGAACTCGCAAATTCAACAAGGAGGGGAAGGCTCAAACACTATTGGCTGAGGCGATCCTGCGTAGCCAATCGGAGCGTCGCACGTTGTTTAGGAATAAATGCTTATTTTAAGAAATCTTAATGCTAATCTCTCTCAATGAGGCATTGTATTGAACGAAATCCATAAACACATGAGACCCAAATACGCTAAGTCGGCTTAAGTCCTATTAGAAAGAGTATCCATCCGCTTAAAAGCCATTAAGGAAAGCTTACAAATTCCTTTCCAATATTAACAGAGGCAAACAAATACGGCAAGATGCAAATTTGACTTTACCACGACCTTTGAATGAGATAGAACAGTTATGACTTGAATTACATGAATAATTATAAGCAAAAAGGTTTTGATGCACGCATCTGTGTGAATAAAACAAATACCTCTAAAATGGGTTTCTTTTAATTTTTTCCAATTTTTTTTGTTAACTTCTATTTTCAATAGAACACCCCGTATATGATTACATTTTTGAATTCAGCGACAAGACAAATTTTCTCTAAAGTCAAAATAGAGCGCTCGCTCTATTTTGTACGGTTTCCGTAAAAATTTTACAAAAAAATTTGAAAAATGCTTAAAAATTATAAATAAAACTTTTGGCTAATTATAAGATTACAGTATAAGAAAGTTGTGTGCGTGTATCGCACCAGATTTTTAAGAGTAGTAATTAACCAAGTATAACTATCAATCTGAGCTATTTTAACTTTTCATAATTTGAACAAGTAAGGTGAATAGGTTTTATTAGGGGCAAAAGATAAAAGTTGAGTTTCGCATAGCTGATTATTAATAAGGGAAAAGTGGAATTTTTCCTAAAAAATATGAATTGGTAGATACTAATTTGCAATGATCAAGTTCAACAGGTATTGAAGTCTCAAGATTGAAGAGTATAGTTTTATAAGTGGAAATGATCATACGATATAAATTGCAATCAATATATCTTGTCATAGATTCGATTGCGTTGAAGCGCCTATTAACAAATTTCACTAGCTGTTCTATTTTTAAATTGAATTATGCCTTTTAGATAGTCAAAAGTTTCAAATAATAAAAATTATAACACTTGAGACACTTTCAGGGCTTTGGGTTGGATTATCTAGTTGCTTTGTTATGTAAATTTGACTTGCAAATATTTTTCAACTGTGCATTGAAATTAATTGTCACCTATTATGTCAAACTAAACGTCAACAGCCTTCAAAAGCAAACATGACAAATGCTCAATTCTAATTGCATACTATTAACTTTATATGATACGGTAAGTAATTGTTTATAATTAATTGCACTTTTTAAATTGTCTTTTATTTTCTTTAGCGTTGATAGAACAAGATTATTACCCACCTTGTATCGCTCTTATACTACTTCCAAGTCAGCAATTTCTCGGAAGTCAGCAGCTTAGCTTCTTCCTAGTTTCTGCTGTAATGTACCGCTCACAAACACCGACAGTCAACCCTCACTAACCAACAGCTGGTGACTTGCGAACTTCCAGCAGCTTTCAGGATAAACTGTGCCTCACTCTGTTCGCGTACCTGCTACCTTCCAGAATGGACCTCCTTTTAAACAGCTCTCTGGCAAGCAGCTGTCACAAACGAACTCCCAATTTCACACCTTCTCCGAAGCTTCAAAACTCATAAACCTCTGTCGTCAGTAGCCAACAGAACACCTCAGATATGATCCTGCCTGTGTTATCCTCCTTGAAATGGATCTTCTTGCTTCCTTGGTGTCTTCAAGAACCCTCCAGTCAGCAATACTCAAACCGATGTAATTACTTGTCAATTGTATCTTTCAAAATATAGCTATTCCAATATAAATCTTTAATACTTCACTTCTTAATAACTCTTATTGTGTCTATTTAGATTTACCATCCATCAACCATCTTCTGTAACTTATTCTTCATTTCTTGTACTTATCTCTTGATATTTCACTTGTATCTTAACTCCGTAGAATTATTAATTACTCTTTCTAACTTTTCCAAACTAATACATTAAAAATAGGGTAAAATGTTTATATTTTTTATTAGACCAAAATTGAAAATTACTTGTTTTATAAGTTGTTTTTTCTAATCATTGGAACAAAATACCTAACTACTCTCTATTTCATTTTTAATGCCTTCTATATTATAATATTATTTGACCTTTACCTACTTTAAATTATATTCTTATCAGAATCTGCATTTGTCATTATGATACTACTTTCTATCTATCATTTCTAGATTCAAAACACTTGCAAACGTTCAATAGTTATCATTTCCTTAAGAATTTGCTCTAATTTAGATTTATTCAATCAACTTTTTTCAAACATCCTCTACTTTTTGAATAAGTCAAAATAGATTGTATTAATATCCCAAACCTCTTTTATAGATTCCAAATTTAGTCAAAGCTGACACATAGTGTATCATAAAAATATATTGGACATGATATTAATTGCATGAGTCGGTAAATAGTATCCTTGTACAAGGGTGGTTCTACGTTATACTTAGTGGAAAAAACTTTTTCGAATTTTTTTGGTCGCACCCCCTAAAGTCGTTCTAATGCCGAAAAAACCAACCTATAAAAAATTGAACCCAATCGACTAATATTAACACGCGCCACCGAGTCTCGGAAGTTCCCAAATTGCAAATTTTAACTTAATTCACTTATTATCAATTAATATCTGACGAACAGTATGTCGTATCGAAATTTTGATAATGACATAAAAAAAGGAAATTTAATTTTCTACAAATTTAGTTATATGTAATTCTTCGTAAACTTGTTGGAATTTCAAAAAATATGCGTTAAGTATTAGAAAAAGGTAAAAATTCTTGAACAATTGCTACTATTTTATATTAATAATTCAAAATATAATAGAATTGAGCAAATATTTTTATTTACAAATTAAATAAAACGATCAATATTAAATAATTACTGAAGTTATATAAATTTAAAGAATTATATTTACATACTTAAGAATAAAACAAATATAGCAAGTTATCTATAAGTAAAATAATGAAATACATACGAGTATCACAATAGTTACTTTTTTGTTGTTAAAGAAGCTTTACTGGAATCCGGATATTGACGCCGATAATCAGTAACAACTTGTAGCAAGTACTGCTCCATCGCTTTCGTTCGTTTTCTCCTTGTATCTTCTTTTCCAGTCGTTATTCAGTTCTCTCCTCTTGTTGATGTAACCTGCTATCAACAACAAACATACTACCTGGTCGCCCTTTTTGCCTTTGAAGACGCAAAAACTGTTTATCTTCTTCTACATCTATTAATTCTAGAGCGTTCGCATGTGCGATATCGAACAGGTCGTCAAATTTTTCAACAAATTGTTGTTCTTTCCTTTTCCGAGTCCGTTCTTTTATTGCTTTGTTTCTGCAGACTCCTCCATTCACTGTATAATGATTCCAACTTTTGTACAGAATTATGTTTTTCGTTAGCTTAAATCTGTGCATTTTACCAAAACACAACTACTTCTTGAATAATTAATTTTGCACTTTCACTTAAATTCAATTTAACTATACGCATATTAAAAAAAAGTACTCGTAAAACTTTTTGTTTGAGGGCAACTTACTACCAATAATTTGATGTGCATCACTTCCTATTAAAAACATTTAGTCTTTTTCACGAAGAACCTTTGAGGTTGACCATTTTATGCTTTATAATTTTAAAATACGCACGACACTAGTTCAAAATATTTAACACGCAACCCAAGTAGTACCGTTTACCTTTCGTAATGCTTTCAACTAGAGTAACAGAACAAGGGTTCCAGATTTCAGCAAACCAGTGGCGTTGCTAGCATGTCATTTTTTTTCGGATCTCTCTTTCTGGTTGAATGGTCCGAAAAACAAATGACAAACAAATAAAATGTGTTCGACAGTTCGAGTCTGTTTTTTTTAAATAACTGATTTTAAAAATATTTCAATATGCTTAAAATAGGTAAAAAATTGTTATTTATGAATTTCAAACATTTATATATCATAAGATCTGTTACTTGTATTATCAAAATGAGCCTAAAATTGAATAATGGATTGCAATTTACTTCAAAATTGTAATACTTCTACGTTTTTCAAATTAAAAATAGAAAGAAAAAAATCTCGAATGATTACGTTTTTCTAATACTTGACGCAATTTTTTTAACATCCAGTAGGTTTTCCGAGAAATTGCATATAACTAGAATTGTAGAAAATTAAATTTCCTTTTATTTATGTTATTATCAAAATTTCGATAGCACTTTCGGTTCGTCAGGTATTAATTGATAATAAGTGAATTCAATTAAAATCTGCAATTCGGAAACTTTCGAAGCTCGGTGACACGTGCTAATATTGTTCTATTGGGCTAAACAATTTTATGGGTTAGTTTCTTTGGCATTGGAACGACTTTAGGGGGTGCGACGAAAAAAATTCCGAGGTTGCAAAATTAGAACCACCCTATTGTACACTAATGGTATTTCGAAGACAAACGTTATTTTGTTATTAATTTGATAGGTTTTGATTAATATTATAGACTCGTAAAGATGAACGGTTTTATGGTTCACAGGGTAAGGTAAAGAAAGCATCCTGCCTGAATTTTCAGAAAGGTATACAGAGATTTGATTGAGATTAGATAAAAGTTCTGCATTATCAAGTAGAGACATATGCATTTGTTGGTTCTGTGCAAAGGTATGGGGTGTTTCCAATTTGAGCCAGGTATTTATAAACATTTGTAACGAAAATATTGATTCTGATAGTACACTTTGAATAGGGAGTGAATTTATATTGTTAGTTATAGCACGACTTTGTACAATTAATCTTTGTAAGTTTACATTTTGTTCAATTATAAAGGAATTAAAACCAGATTGAGATAACAAAAGACATATAATCGCCGAATATGAATACAGATTAATTCTATTGCTATTTTAGTGTTCGAAGCGTCTCTGTTCGGATACTGGCTGCGAATGCCCCCGTCTCGATAA
This sequence comes from Agriotes lineatus, assembly GCA_940337035.1. Taxonomy (NCBI): domain Eukaryota; kingdom Metazoa; phylum Arthropoda; class Insecta; order Coleoptera; family Elateridae; genus Agriotes; species Agriotes lineatus. The sequence continues at coordinate 124,862 of CALNHX010003773.1, read as the reverse complement.
TGCCCAGTCCAAAGAGCCGGCGACTTCCTTGCACGTGTCGATCCCGTAAAACAAAGCCCAATTGTTCTTGTTTTGACGCCATTCCGGGTGGCTGACACTGCAACCCATTAGCGCCGGGAAGGAATTTTGGGACAGCTCACGGGTCCGGAGACGTGCCCAGTTACCAAATACTTATCAATTTAGAAGTTTGTGATTTTTAGTTAAGGTAAATATAGTACTTATGGAATCATTTATTAAATGTGTATGTTGATTTAAAATTGTATTGTGTATATCTCCTGTGGATTGAAGATCCGCAATGGAATTCTCGTATTTTTGTCCGTCTTCAGCGTCGAAATTGCCTGTCAAAAATTTGAGTCCATTTATCACTCGGAGTTTTGTTCTGATTATATCCGAAGGCAAAATTTGATGAATCATGTTATCAATTCTTACTAGGTACTGCTGTATCAACAATAGCATGTCAGTATGATTTAATTTTGTTTGTTCTTAATTTTTAAGTGTATAGAAATCACGATCTCTTAATTTAAGAATAGAGTCTAATAAGAAACGTCTAAGGATAGTATAGTTGCTTAATAAGGGTGTGTATTCAAATGTCTTTATAATAGTCCAGTCACTTTCTTTAATTTGCGCTTTTCTTAAGTTTTGAAGGTATAGGCCAGGGTTGTCTGATAGAGCCTTAATTGTTACATCTCCTGTAACTACGAGGATACTGCAACTGAAGAAACAGATGTACCTGTAACAGGTATTATTTCGTTAGTTTGGCGTATTTCAGTTGCAGGTTTTTTAAATGTGTTTTTAGTAGTTAAATCTTCAACAATGTATTATTGTCTAGGATTTCGATAATTTTGAAGGGCCCTTTAAATTTCATACTACTTTTAGTTTTTCTGTAATTTTTAAGAAAAAATTTTTGATTAACTTTAAAACATGCAAGTTCTTTATTTTTATTCGTTTTTTCATTTCTTTGTCCTTTGGCTTGGTTTTGTTTAGACTGGATGTTTGAATAAAAATGCAACATTTTATTTTTATAGTCATGATTAATGTAAGTTTCAAAATATTTTGTTATTGCATAATTCAAATAGATTATGAATGTCTGTATGTCCAAATACAATTTCAGAAGGGGTAAATTTTAAGTTAGAATGTACTGAATTATTATAGGCTAATATGCAATAAGACATTCTTTGTTTTTCAGGGGTATGTTCTAATATTCTGTAGTGCTCTAAAATTGTCGATTGTACTCTTTCAATTAGTGAATTTGACTCATGATGTAAAGGTGTAGTTAGATGTAACTATATTTTATGTAATGTTAAAAATTCTTTCATTACAGCGTTGTCGAATTCATTATCAGCAATGATTTTCTGAGGCATGGCGTAATGTGAAAAGAACTTTAGCAATGATTTTGTTATGTTTATTTTATTTTGGGATTCTAATAAATATGCTTGAGTAAATTTACTGAAATTGCAATTACGGTTAAATATTTAGTTTGATTGATTTGGAAAATATCTATGCGGATACAAGAGAAAGGTTTATCATAAGTAAACGTTAAACTAAAGGGCAATGTGTTTGGGTGTCTATGATATTTTTCACGTGTACATGTGTCACAATTATTGATGTATTTTTTGATATCATTTAAGGTGTTCGCTAGCTTCTTAATTCCTCTGTGATTAGTCTTACCTAAATGATAATCTGAAATGTATTGTTTTCGATGATCAGGATTCGTAACATGAGTTAATTGCTTAGTGCATCGATGGAAGTGAGGAGAATTTTCGTTACTGTTTTCAGTTATAAATTTGGAAAATGTATCAAAAATATTTTCATCTTGAAATACACTGTAATAATGGGAGTTTGGTGTATAATATTCTAATAGTAATTGTACAAACTTTTCGTGAAAGTTGTTATTATTATTTATTTATTTTAGCAAGTAGCCAACAGATCAACCAATTACAGGCTACTATTAAACAAAATGTACATAATTCGTACAATACATACAGTAAGGTATTAATTGGTTACTTAGTTAGTTAGATTGTATGGTAGTGGCAAAGCAAACAAGTAAGAATGGGTATCAGAGACGAAAATCACCTATAACTATAGTTGACATAAATATTAGATAAGTATATTACAAACTTGCAACTCGATTGATTGTTTATTAGCGTAAATATAAACAACTGAAATTTGCACTAATCTGGGTATTTTCCATGACGTCACTTGGAGGCAACGCTTGAAAGCGCGGGAGAATGCGACGGTGCTGCCATCTGGTGGCGTTTCGAGTAAAGTTTATGTAGGATACATAGGGATTTATTTTTTTGGTTTGTTTCCGTGCTCCTCGCGACGGTGCTGTGTGCGCCATCTGGTAGCGATTCGCGTAAAGTTTATGTAGGAAGCTATCAGGTGGTGTCGCTTCGAGTCAACCACTATGTAGGGATTTATTTTTTTTGGTTTGTTTCCGTGCTCGTGTGATAAATAATTGATGCATTTTGAGTGTGTTTTGTATTTAAAAACTGCGTTTTGTTGTGTGCGAAAATAGGTTGTTAGGTCTCTCGTTTGAAAAGCTTGGATTTGCGAAAGTTATAAACGGCTAGAGAATAAAATGTTTGCGAACTTTATTATAAATATAAATAATTGTTCTGACGTCATCACGTAGTTAGGGCTGCTGAGCATTCTAATAACGTGCACAGCATCGAAGTTGCGAAGCTCTGACGTCACGATGCTTTGGGGGGTCGTGCGTAATTTGATATGTAACGTTTGGTTTTATGTATTAGTCAGAACCTTGTGCATTAGCTTTTGGTTGAAGGTGCCATCTATGATACGGTAGCGAAACTTGTTGTAGGAATCTTTATTTTTTTGGTGCGTCACTTGATGGTTAGTAGTATAACTAGTTTGATGTTAAGATGAGGAGATCTGTAGTTCTTTTTTACAAAAGTTCTGTATTAAAAGACAATATTAAGAGTTGTTTTGATTCTAAGTTGTTCTATGGTAAATAACAATCACAAAATAAAGATAGAATTTATTTTTATTGTAATTTGATACATTTAAAAGAAACATTTGGAAAAATCCGAAAATTTGGTTGAATGTCCTCCCCATCGTGCGTATGTTGGCAGGTAGCAGTATGGTCACAAGTAAGCAGGCAGATACTGGTTTGTTTGGTGTTAGAAAATATTCTTGTACAGCATACTTGTAATAGTAATACTTGAATCTAGCGAGGAAGAATAAACAATTACAATAAAGAACATTTATAAATAAAAATGGAGATTTCTTTATTACAATTCCTGGATTTCAAATACATACCTTTTGTAATATACTTATATATTTGTTAATAAAATTCTATTTATTAAATTATTGTTTTTTGTTTTACATAAAACTACATTATTCTAGAACATTGAGTGTATTATAATGACCCCAAGGCAGAGTATTAATCATATTTGCTTGCACAAATCAGTTTGTCATCATACGGATCCAGGGCTCTCTTCTTAATTTTGATAGTGAAGACTTTATGTTTTTGGGACCGACTTGATCTACTCACAACGTGTAATGTACGACTATTGAAAAGAGAATCGTAGTAATCTTGAGAAGTCATATTCTTCTTTGTCGCGTTCTTGTTAATTCCTTTGCACTTCTTAATAAAATCTTCATCGTTCTTTCTAATAGCGTACATTTTTGCTCTCAATCTAATAAATTCCGTTAATGGCTCTCCATTCAGCTCATCCTTAAATTTCCCGACAATTTTTTTATTAACTAGTGGAATATTGTACGGATTGTTTGGTGAATAGTCAGAAGTATCAAAAATACCTTCTTCACCTTTTATAGCCTGTTCTCTAATTATGTCGTATATATTACCATTACCGATATCTTAAAAACAATAGACGAAATAGTCCGTATCTCCATAAAGTAATGTGGTAGGACAACGTTTCGAGACAACAGGTTTAATAAAATCGTAATGAAACGAATACATTATTAATTTCGACAAGTCCAAAATTACCTGGCCCAAGTATACTGGTTTATTGTAAACTAGTTTGTCTTTGTTAAGTTCGATTAGCACCAGGTTTTCCTTAAATATAGTGCACGATCTGAAATTAGGAAGGGCTATTAGCTTCTTTGCTGATCTCCAGGAAGTCACTAGCCGCTTTTTTCTATGGTTTCTAATATTTTCCATAGTTTTCCCAAAGACCGCGTTATTCATTAACTTATAGAAGTCCTTTTCGAATTCGTTGCACGCTTTTTTACGTAGTTCCGTGTTCATATCGATATAACATTTTAACCATCTCGATTGTGAAAATTTTAATACTCTATGAATTTTTCCTAATTTCAGACCATGCAATAAACATTGTGTTAAGTTTCTAAGATGTAAAACGTATTTTTCTTTGTCGAAAAGGGTTAACATTAATTTAGAATTGCCAGGCGTGTTGTTGTTGTTTGGTGGAACACGGTGTTCTCCACAAAAACGAAATTCCGCATGGTCATTGTGTAAGTCGGTTGGGTATTTCAAATCAACCTCCAAAAGAAGAGAGCGAGATGAAGTACCATCATCATCATCATCCCCCAATAGATTTAAACAGAAACGGCCGCTGTAATTGGTTGATATTGCTCGTTTTAATAGTTCTTCGTTTGACCATTCGATACTCAATATTTTCTCTTGCAAAATTTTAACTGCATCGTCTTTGAACCATGCAAATCCTCCAGTTGGTAGCGGTTCTGACATCGAATGTCCATATAAATTGTTGCAATCTGTAAAGAGCATATGTTGAACAGGTTTTGTGGAGTCAAAGCTCTCCATTTGTTCATTATTGGCCTTCATATATCTATGCAAACACTGTGTTATCCCACCACGAATAGCTTTCTCTGTGAATAGGATCATGTCGATGTCCACCATTAATTCTAATTTGATGTCGGTCTTCTTTAGTGCCGCTTGCCATGCTAGACCCGGCCCTGTATAAAAATGTACTGGGTCCAATCCGTATACTTCCATACATAAAAATCTGAATTGTTGGAACACATCTGTTAACAGTTTCACATCGCATAAAAGGTAAAGATCAGCGTATTCTCCTAGCGTTTGAATATTAAATGTATTCCAAACTTTCTGCGCATGAATGTAATCTTGTTCGGAAATATTCACTTCGTTAAGCAGATTGTAGAATTTATCCATGGGTGGAAGTTGCTTTTCATTTAATTTCTCTAACGAATCCACATAATCATAGCAAAAAACTGATTTTCTTGACATCAAATGAAACTGTTCTTCAATAGGGAAGCGTCCTTGGTATATCGAAGCATATCGTTTGATAAATTATTTGCCAATGTTTCCAGTTTACGAGATAGAAATCGAAATGAATCGATTAATCTCCACTTATAGTCTCCGCATAATTTTGTTACCGCGATATAATTTTCTTTTGTTATTGGGAGAACTTCGACCGGTTGACTGTTAAAATCTAATTCCGATATTAAAAAGTGAATGTCGTAACCAGATAAATTATGCATAATTATAGGAATATATTTGCCATTTTTACTTCCTTTTACAATAAAGGAAGTATTGGATTCACCCCAAAAATTCGAAATTGAGTTTTCAACAGATCTTCACGTTTTAGAGTCCCCTGAACCCAAAAAACATATTTTTTTTCATTGGTCTGTCTGTCTGTCTGTCTGTGTGTCTGTCTGTGTGTGTGTCTGTCTGTGAACAGAATATCTCAAAAACGAAAAGAGGTATGGCGTTGAAACTTCATATATAAGTTTTGTGTACTATGTAGATGAGACAGAAAGCTTTTGAATAAAATCGTATACCCGGAAGTAGCTGTTTACTCTTGTGATTTTTTGTTTTTTTTCGATTTTTTCAAAAACGGCTCTAACGATTTTTTTTAACTTTATATTTTTATTACATTTTTAATGTGTATTGATGTGAGATAGGTGATTTTCCAGTTGAATACTTCTAAAGTGGGTTTCTTTTGTTTTTTTCTATTTTTTTTTATTAACTCCTATTTTAAATAAAACACCCGGTATATTATTACATTTTCGAATTCACCTTAAAATTCTAGAGAAAATTTGTCTCTTCAACTAACGCTCTATTTTGTACCGTTTTTGTAGAATTTTTGAAAATTTTTGACAAATTTTTAAAAATTAAAAATGGAATTTTTGACTAATTATAAGATCACTGTAAAAGGAAGTTGTGTGAGTGTATCACACCAGATTTTTATAATTTATATTGCAGCCTTGACACAAAGCAAATCGAAATTTTCCTGTTAAGTGGTCGTGGTAGGCTACTTTTATTACAACATCCTCGTCGTCGTCCTCACTATAATTTTGAAAAGACCGTTTACAATGTCTACAAGAGGTAGCATTATCAAATTCCATTTGTTCTTCTACAGTCAAAGGTAACATTGGCAAATTAGCTTTCATCGTTTCCGCTATTATTTCAGTCTCAAGTCGCAGTTGGTTTACAAACCATTTTGCAGGATTCTGCCCTCTATAGGTTTTAAAATGAGAACACACCACTTGATAAGCAACTGCGAACGGTTCATGCCTTTGATAGGATCTTGTGTATGACGTCGCTGCTGTGAAGTCATCATCGCTGTCATCTATATTGTCAATGGGAACGATTAAACTTTCGAAATCTGCCACAATTACGAAACCATGTTGCAGATCGAACTCGTGCTTCTTAAACTTCAATTCATTCTCCCCCGGTTTCATAAATTCTATTCGTACAGGATCCACCAACTAGCAGTCTTGCATGTGTGATAGTAAACGTGAAGCACTCCAGAAATAACGAAGGCATCTGTCACATATGAACGACTTACCGTGGTGTTTCGAAAATTGCGATCTGCATAAGCGAGATAGATTTTTAATCCAAGCATAATGTCCGTACGATGCTTCCCCTTTTTTTTCTCTTTTGTTAAATATAAGAGGTTGATGTGGTTATCGTTGCATTCCTTGGTTACGTGGTAGGGACCCACTATCTTATCCTTTCTAAGTCCGTAAACATTTATAGATATATTTGTGTTTTGTCGTTCAAATTTACGTATATCTTTAATTTTCACTGGAAACTCAATTCCTTTTAAATTGAAAATCTCATCAAAATTTTGTGGATAAGAACCGGGCCGTTCGGAATGATTATTGGCTGGATAAAGCGCAGACACCAATGCATAACAAAAACACCTGTTATCGTTGTTTTTAACATTTACAACGGCACGTTTGGTTTTAATCCGTTGAGGTAACTCTATATACTTCGATGCTGACAATGGAACGAATTTGTTGATGTTTACTGTTAGGTTGATAATTCTTTTTAGCGCCCATCCACTTCCTTTTTCGGTAAATTCCGACATCTGTAAAAACATAAAAATTTATTGATCGCAAGAAAAAAACTGATTATACGTACCCGAGTTAGAATATTATCCCTCATTTCTGTAATGACATTTAGAACGTTAATTGAACGATAAATGGGGAAATTACGGGTTGAGAAGTATTTAATTTCTTCAATTTCTGGGTCATGAACTAGATAAAATTCCCCTACCAACACGATGTAACTTTTAATGCTTCCATTTTATTTACCAAACAAGCCTTAATGTTGTCGTTAAATACTCCAAAAACATAATCCATAAATTCTTTGGGGTCTTTAATATGCATCTTATTTTGAATCAACCCTGTACGTATTCTGCTTTTAAATGCCGAGTCAACCTAATAACAAAACAACAGGTATAGAAAACATGTACGAACAATTTTTTTTTCTTACCGTTGTCCATTCTGCGGCATTTTGCGTGTCCTCCAATCCACGTCCGCTTTTATTCAATTTGTTCGATATCTCTTCTTGATAGCATTTCAATGTGCCTAACACACTTTCATAATGTCTTTTCTCACCAATTGTTCCTTCACAATTATTAATTAGTTCGGATAACAGAGAAATGCTTTCGGCGTTCTTTTCAAATACCGAGTTCCACTCAGAAGCAGTTTTGCAAAGAGATATAATTCTCCTTACAATGTTAGCTAATTTACTAAAGTTATTCATTGTTTCAGTTCTGTTGCCACATTAATACTGACACTTTTTTAACTTTGTATGTAGGTATCTATGACAGGGTGGAGCTGCATCGTTTAAACATATTGCAGATGGATAATGAACCGTGACCTTGCAATAAAAATCGTCGTCTCGATTACACTAGCACCGATAAATAATTGTAAACATAATGCACCCCGCCCGCGACCGTGAATTTGTCCCGCAGCCGCTTGTTCGGCTCTTGGTGTTTCGTTATTGTTGACATCAGATTTTCGATTACATAAAGCTAATTCGATATTTTTCTTATTTTTTAGATTTTCTGCTACTTTAAATTATACATTTAATTACTTTTGTAAGTATACTGTAAAACTCTGCTCATTTTATCTAACTAATTTCATATTTTTAGATATCTTTTTAATGAATAATTCACCGTTCAATTTCAAATATAACAGCTCCCTTGAGTTGTTTATCTGCGATAGGTTTTCATACGGTTTACTGTTGATGGTTACATTTTTTCAATTCCTGTTAACCTACCTCATTTTGTTGAATCTGGTGATGTGCTGCAGAAATCAATTATAATAATATTATTGTATATTTTATTTAAAAAATGTAATAAGTAATTTAACTTAAATGTTATATTGAACCGATACAAAATTACAAATAATAAGCAATAAAGAAAAGTATAATTATATAAGGTCCGTATTAGTAATCCATGAGTTATGCGAATTATCAAATCCCAGCCATTTTACATATAGTTTCCCATTTTTACGACGAATAATTTTTTCAACTAAATACGTGTCTTTATGTTTAGTTTTCTGCAGCTCATGTTTATAGAAGCGACCTTTTATGATGCGTCCAGTCAAGTCCTCAAGTAGATATGTTGTGGGGTCACCTGAATAAACTTTTCTTATTTTAAAAAGCTCGGTAGTCCAATTGGGTAAATAACCCTTAGTGAACATAGCCTTGTGTTTTGAAATTCTGACAACGTAACCCTCTTGGAGTTTATCCTTTTCTTTTCGAACCATACTCGACTTCTCTGTGTTTCTAAAAACACTTAATTTCGTATTCCGGTTAACATCTATGGGTCTCATTTTTATTGTCCTATGTAGATGATTGTTATATTTATTTATGATATCGTCGAGAACATTTCCATACCATTTATGGGACCCTTGCATCTCAAACTGTTTAAATAACCACGTTTTAATAGTACGAATAACAAGCTCTACAATTGTTGCTTTTAAAGATGAATAAGTTGAGAAATGATTTATGTCATACTTTTTCATTAATCTTTGAAATTGTGGATTGTAAAATTCCTTCCCTTGATCGGATTGAATGTGTATGGGAGCTCCTCTTCCATTCGTTTTTAAAATCGATTCCATAGCACTACTAACCTCTTCACCAGTTTTCGATTTTAAAGCTCTTGCCCACAAATACTTGGAATACGTATCAATAACGGTTAAAACATATTTATAACCCTTATTGAAGCAAGCGTAAGGAATTAACTCGAAAAGATCGATTTGATAGGTTTCATTGAAAGCTCTAATATCGGTTCGAAAACGTGGAATTTTTTTTTCTTGCTGGTCGATATAGTTCATTAATTATATCTTCCTTCTTAGTCATCTCGTATTCCTAGTCTTTTTTCTATTTGAGCGATTTTAGAAGTCGTATTTTTAATAAGAGACGATGCCAACAATTTTAAAGTGTTCTCACAGTCTTGTTGGGCTTTTTCGACTTTTCTCGAGAATATTTCGTCAATTTCGTTAAGTTTGGTTTCTATTTGTGATTTGGCGCTCTCTATAATAATAGTTGAGGTTTCAGAAAGTTTTTGTTCATATATAAGACGTGATTCTTTAAGTTTTAAGTCCACGTCTTCGTAATGAAATAGTTTACCCTGTTTATAACTTTCTACTAGAGGTGCGAGTTCTCGAAGTGCCTCATTTATACTTCTTTGACTGGAGTCTGTTTGATTGGTATAAAATGTAACATCTTTTATAAGTTGATTTTTTAATCTTGTTTCAGCTTCGTTTATGAGATTGATGGCGGTATCTTGAAGAGTACGTTAGTACTGCAGACGTGCTTCTTTAAGTTTCCCTTGTACGTCTTCATGCCAAATAAGATGACCTTGTTTGTATCCTTCCACCAATGGTGTGAGAGATTGATGAATGGTGTTCATTTTTACTAATAGCGGATCTATTCGATCCGTATAAAATTTGTTTACTTCCTTAATTGCTGTTTCTTGTTTCTTTTTAAATCTTACAAGTCTGTTATAAACGTATTGTTTTGTAGCAACATTCTCGGGTAAATCGTATGAATAAACGCTACGCCGTTTATCCCCCGTTGTCCTAACATAACGTCCAAATTTGTCTATTGGCATTTTTTCCTTTGATATTTTACTATTCCTGCTTCTACTAATTCTTCTATAATACTCACAATTTCGTTGTGATGGTTTGAGTGACCGGCACCTTGTGACGCGTATAATAATCTTAGTCTGCTTATTAGCTCGGACGGATCGTCCCAATGTATATGCTCTACACGATTGTCATTAGCTTCTTTTAATATATCGGTTCCCCACTATAATCATAACCATATCCTCTTCGAGTTAAAGAAGGTTTTATAATGTTAACATACTTATAACCACCATGACCCACACGCGATCCCCCGGGATTACTATCTTTTCTATGAGCATTCGTAGCTAGTATAATGCTTATGTAGTTTTGAACGTCTTGATCGGTATAATCGATAGGTCTTTTTAACGTCAGCAGTTGATACAACCCATCTGTACCATCATATCTACGTCCTTTTACTTTAAAATGACGCTGCATGTTAAGTATGTCTATAGAACCATCTCCAAAATACCATTTATCCGCAGAGACGTCATATTTTACTCCAAACGGTGATTTATCTAGATCTCTTTAGTTACGTAACAGAAGATTGACATATTTTTTTGGTAAAAAATGATATTGTTCGAAGAAAAATTGACTACTCGGTTTCGATAATTCGCTCATTACATCACCTTCGTTGGGACTTGGTTCAGATTTTGAGGAACTTGGAGACAACCCGGATGTTTTGTTGATTTTTTTAAAGAAACTTCTCACTGTCGCTAAAGTATCAGGTATTTGATCTTCTTTAGTATCTTCTTCCACTTCCTCTTCTTCTTTCTCTTCTTCTTTGGCATCAGTTATCGTTGAAGGAACAATAGATTTTTTCTTGCGCGATTTTATTGTCTTTGCAATGTCAATTATCGGTTCTAGTAGTTGTTTATGTTTTGTTTTGTACTCGGATTCTTGTTGTTGGGTACCCAGCTTTAGAGTTCGATATTTTTTTCTTATATCGTTACTAATCGATAATAAATCTTTTTTTATCTGTTTATCTGAAATCATCATGTTGCTTTTCATGCCGATGCACAACAAATAATGAAGTAAAGAAGCGAAATACACATTTTATAAAGATATGAAACTATCAAAGTTTTTTCTGTATCTGCCCGCATTAATATCGCTGTCCTTATTAATCATTAAGAATCCGAAAGGTGTCTTCCAACATTCCCCACACATTTCTCAAAATTTTGCAAATGTCATATCCGTTCCTACGTGATCCTTATATACGTGATTTAAATTTAAATCGTCTTGTTCAAATAGAAGCAGCACGTTTGCGTTGTCTCTCAATAGATGTTTAGGTATTCTAGCGTAAGATTGACAGATGTAAAAACTATCGACGTCATGATGTCTTCTCATACTAAAATAATATCTCATAGGCCATTGATTATCGCATGCCACATCGTCAAACAGAAACACAGAATTCCGTTTTGCCTCGCTCGGTTTTATGACTTCTTCGTTTTCTCTAAACGTGTAGTATCCCAATCCTTTAACCATTTTTATTAATATACTGAGAAGCACGTATTTCCACTGATGGAGCGACTTGCTGTAAACGTAGATGTTTTCGAATATAATTCCTTCTGGACTAACGATCAACGATAGGACAGCATTCGTCTTTCCGGTGTTACTTTTTCCGCATACGATGCAACGAACAGTATCGGGAAATAAAGGCCCGTTTTTTCTAAACGGTTTTTTGAGCGCACGTTGATGACGACACACCGTGTCGAAGTTGTAAACCGACAACCTTTTATTATGCTTCACGATTTTCATTTTGTTTGAGGCTTGGGTGAATATAAATATCGATTACAGTTAGCCGGTTGCTTTAAAAATGGTTAAACGCTCTCGCGGTGCTGGTGTTATAAACTCTCTTATAAACAAACTACCGTTCGAACTCCATATACCTGGAGGTTATCAGTGGTGCGGCCCGGGCACCAAAATCGCTAAAAGGTTGAGTCGAGGAGACCCGGAAATCTACAAGCTCGACGCTTGGTGTAAGGAGCACGATTTGGCATACGCGAAACATCAAGATTTACCGTCACGACACAAAGCCGACGCCGTACTCGAGGAAAAAGCGTGGCAACGCGTGAAATCAAAAGACGCCAGTTTCGGAGAGAAAGCAGCCGCTCTGATGGTTACCAATGTGATGAAAGCGAAACAAAAAATGGGTATGGGAACTAAAAAACTGAAAGCGTTCGGCAGTATAATTAAAGAATCAAAAAAGGCAATTAAGAAGCTCAGAAAACCGATAACCCTAAATGCGGCCGCCAAGACCTCAATTTTGATTGCAAAGAGAGCCATCAAAGAAGCCGGCGGGGAAAAATCGATACGACGCCCACGTGTTATACCAATACCCACAAAGACAGGAGGGATTATACCTTTTCTACCGGCCATATTTGGAGGTTTGAGTGCACTCGGTGCTTTGACCGGGGGCGCCGCTGGCGTCGTAAAAACTATTCAAGAAGTTAACGCTGCAAAGGACAAACTAAAAGAATTGCAGCGTCACAACAAACATATGGAAGAAATTCAGCTAAAACGCGGCAATGGACTATATTTACGACGCAGAAATAAAGGAATGGGACTATACCTTACCAAGAAACCAAAAAACTCATAAAATTACCCGGGCGTGCTCTAACGAACCGGGATCTATATTCCATCGCTGCCAAAGTTCGCATTCCATATTTTCGTGGAGTGTTTATGCGTGACGAACTAAATGGAGGAAGACGACCTTGGAAAAACGAGAGCGCAATTATAAATCTCGATGGAAGCGATGGAGAGGGCACGCATTGGGTTACGTACAAAAAACGCGGACCTATGATGAAATACTTTGACGGTTTTGGAAATCTTAAACCGCCTAAAGAACTAATCAATTATTTTGGACCCGATACTAAAATTGTGTGTAATTACGATAGATATCAACGTTATAATTCCTATAATTGTGGACACCTCTGTATTAGATTCTTGCTTAATAAATATGACTAACGTTTTAAGATTTCTTTCAATCATGTCCGAAACGTTCACCCTGACTGGTAAGGGTAATTACATCAGCAGTAATTATTATCCCCCGATTCTACTAGATCCGATATACTCGTACAAAGTAGGATTACTGGGATTATATACTTTTAACGCGGTACAAAACATTTTCGAAGGCAACAATAAAATTTATTTGAGAGAGAACCTCCAAGCTACAAATAATGATCATATAATAACTATACCGTCCGGTGCATACGAAATCGTGGCCTTAAAGGACTACATAAACAGAGCCTTAATCGAAAATACTGGGAGCAAAGAAAATACGATTCTGTTCTCTCTTAAGGCCAATTCGAACACATTAAGATGTGAGATTAAAAGCAAATACTACATTGATTTTCAACCTACAGACTCGATAGGATATATGCTCGGCTTCTCCAAACGAATACTGAGTCCTACATTACGTAGCGAATAAGATTTACCTGTTCAAATTGCGCCCGCTACAAATATACGTGTCGAGTGTAATCTAACTGGTGGCGCGTATTTAAACGGAGATTCTGCGCACACTCTTCACGAATTTGCGTTAGACGTAGAACCTGGTGAACAAGTGAAGGAAACTCCTACTAACGTTATTTACTTGCCAGTCATCGTCGATCGAATAGATAACATTACATTGAAGTTGACGGATCAACAAGGACAACTAATAAATTTTGGTGAAGAACCGATTACCGTTAGATTGGAATTGAAAAAAATTAGGAACAATGGGTATTAATTTTCACACAAATTTGCTCTCGACTAACACCAACAATAGCAACAGAAAAAAGAAAAATAAGAAAATAAAGAAGGTACGAAGCGGTGACGGAATGTATAAAAAGCGAGGCGTAAAAGTGAAGAAACTCATTCCACGTGCGCCTCTGCTTCCATTAAAAGCTGAAGACTTGCGATTTTTAAAATCTCTAGGACTTATTGTTAATAAAAAATGGCGTCGAAGTTAAACGTTTTTGAAGACATAGTTATTGACAACGATATCATCGAAGAAAAATGGATTGTTCACAAACCACCTGCGAGAGTAGAAACTTACAAACCTACCGACGAGATAAGAATATCGATAGAACAACGTGACGGTATAAACTCGATCTGTAACAGTTTTCTAAATATCGAGGGAACATATGAATTAGCTGACAATGAGAAAACTTGTGCTCTAACCAATAATTTTGCTTCGTTTCTATTCGAAGAAATTAAATTGACCTTGAACGATGTCGTTATAGAATGTGTACGCAAGACCGGCCAGACTTCGACAATGAAAAATATGGTTTCCTACAACGCAGATTACAGTCGAGCTTTGGGAACTGCCGGTTGGATAAAACCGATTTCTAATACCGTTGAATTACTACCTACTGTTAACGTCGCCAATAAAACATTTTCCGTTAACGTTCCCTTATCGTTTTGGTTCGGTTTCGCGGAAGATTATGTAAAAACGCTGATCTGGTTAAAGCTTTAACTTATTCGTATCCGTTCTATGTCCGACAAGAATTGCTACAAAGGTGAAACTGATGCTACCATAACTCTTACAAATCTCGAATGATTATTAAATCTGTTTATAGTCAATGGTTGTACCAAATTACACACTGAGCGTTCGTGCAAAATTACAACTATTAAGCAACATCAAACAGAATAAAACCATAACCATGGCTTATCGTGTACGAAATACTACGTTGATACCGGGACTTAGAGTTGGTGCTCAAAATGTTTTTGATTTAGGATCGATAAAGGCGTTCGAACGACCGCATCATTGTATTGTCGGTTTTCAAACACTTAGAGACAATAAAACCGATAAAGATGCGAGCATCTTTGACCACATCAATATCAGCAATGTTACAATATATCTTAACGGCCGTCCCTATCCGAACAGAAGATTAAATTTGAATTATGCAAATGGAAACTTCATCGAAGCTTACAAATCATACTGCGACTTTCAAAATTCATATTATGGTACCGCACATGCCCATCCGCTACTTAGCTATACGGAATATCTACAGAATCCCCTCTTTGTTGTTGACATGACTGCGTAGGACGAAGCCGTTCAAGCAGGAACGGTCAGTATATCCATAGAGGTAGAAGTGCGCGCGGCTTTCCCTGTCGGCACCTTCGCTTACGTAGTGTTAATTCACGACACTATTACTAAATACGAGCCTCATTCAGGTATTGTAACAACTCTGTAGAAAAATGCTGGTGATTGATTTGGAAGGATATATGTTGCCTCAATTTACACCTAAGGAAATGGCTGTTACCGATGGAGAACGTTGTGCTCGTTATGTTTTCAAACCACCATGCATGTTTCGAGAACTTGGACCACGACAACAATGTTCTGTCAAGTATTTCACGAAAACTCGACACGGCATTCCTTGGGCTTCCGGTTCTGTGGAATTATCTGAAATTGATGATATTCTACGACAAGTTGGTGAACGTGATAAAATTATCTACTGTAAGGGAAACGTAGTGGCCAACTATTTAAAACAACACACCAAATTGCGCGTCATCAATATGGAGAACACGAGCACCGAAGCAATCCAAGACTATAAACCACCATGTTTTGCTCATAATTTGAATATGTGTCGCTGTTCACTTAATACTGTTAATTATCTGTTTAATAATTTAGTTAACAAGTGATGCTTATTATTTTATTAACAAAAGATTCATATTATTTTTTAAACTGTATATTTTATTAAAATTAAAAACAAATACAAAAACTTTACAAAACTTTTATTTCTTACTCTACGTAACGCCGTTTATATAAAATATAAGAAATTATAGTGGCACAAGTACATACAAACTGAATTATCTCAAGAATTAATATTGGTACAACAATGTTCATATTATCGTTAGAAGAGATACGTGATGTGTCGTTCCATAGGAGCGGTATCCATTTCGAATCGTGCCAACTTTAGTTTGTATAGAAAAATCTTGTTTTAACCATTAGATATCGGTAACTAACGTCTCGAGTAGAACTCTGAATCAAATTGTGTACGAAAACATAACTGCTATTTATCATCTTAGGTTTCATCCTTGTACATATTTCCGGTGAGATCGATGTTTGCAAAACGTCGTTTGAATGTAGAATGCTTATGTAACCATCTGTACAGCCCACAGGATGTGATATTAAAACTTTATTATCATAGGTTATGGTTGCAAGCAATAAAGCTATCGTCGATAGCTTCATCATGGTTACTGGGTATAAAATGATGTACGACATTCGATACAATCTCTAATTATAGGTATCAGACCATCAAACACGTCTCCACTAGTCGCTGTTCAATGACGATCGCAAAATTTTAATTGTTGTATATCCAAATCTTCGCTAATTACTTTTGGTAATATCGACCAATTAATGGCCATCTCTTTAGTAGGTAAATTTAATAAATACGATTTTGGAAGATACTGCATTAATTCTGCACTCATTTTACACAACCCGAGTTTTTTGTGATCACTAATGGCATTAGATATATTCAGCGCTACTGTTGGTGCTGGTACACATGATTTCGTTTTCTGTTTCTTTATCGTTGTCATTTTCGTTTGCCCACTGCCTAGGTACAAATTCTACTAGATGAACAGTTTTCCAAGATGTACTATCAACTTTTGTTCCCCGATAAACCAAATATAAATTTAGAGTATTAATTTTCTCGAGATTTGAAGATTTGCTTGCAAAAAAATCACTTATTCGTTTCGGCAAAAATACTACGTTATCTTCCAATTCAGCTAAAACGGCACAGTCTCTCGTTCTAGTTTTCGTTGATCGCACTTGAACTAGTGGATAGTAATAATCCAATACCAGTTCATCTATTTTCAAAATTGATTTTTTATTCGACAAACCTATAGCATTTAAGGTGGAGAGCAAATATTTAAGCGATGAATCCATGTTACTCAAACCAAATACTAATACAATGCAAAAGATTCTGACTAATACATAAAACCAAACGTCACTTATCAAGACAAAAACCAGATGTCACATATCAAATTACGCACGCCCCCCAAAGCATGGTGACGTCAGAGCTTCGCAACTTCGATGCTGTGCGCGTTAGAATGCTCAGCAGCCCTAACTACGTGATGACGTCAGAACAATTATTTATATTTATAATAAAGTTCGCAAACATTTTATTCTCTAGGCGTTTATAACTTTCGCAAATCCAAGCTTTTCAAACGAGAGATCTAACAACCTATTTTCGCAAGCAACAAAACGCAGTTTTTAAATACAAAACACACTCAAAATGCATCAATTATTTATCACACGAGCACGGAAACAAACCAAAAAAATAAATTCCTACATAGTGGTTGACTCGAAGCGACACCACCTGATAGATTCTTACATAAACTTTACTCGAATCGCTACCAGATGGCGCACACAGCACTGTCGCGAGGAGCACGAGAAACAAACCTAAAAAATAAATCCCTACATAGGTTCCTACATAAACTTTACTCGAAACTCCACCAGATGGCAGCACCGTCGCATTCTCCCGCGCTTTCAAGCGTTGCCTCCAAGTGACGTCATGGAAAATACCCAGATTAGTGCAAATTTCAATTGTTTATATTTACGCTAATAAACAATCAATCGAGATTTTAACAAAAACGTTAGTCACAAATCTTCACAGCTACAAAATAAAACTTACACCAACCTCCTAGCATAAGACAAACTAGAGATATTTGCCCTGCACGATCGAAATTCGCCCCATAAGAATAACATGGGAAAACGACCCCAAAAGTGGATTAGAATGCCCATAACTTCTCTAGCCTCCTAGCATAAGACAAACTAGAGATATTTGCCCTGCACGATCGAAATTCGCCCCATAAGAATAACATGGGAAAAACGACCCCAAAAGTGGATTATAATTCCCATAACTTCTCTACTCTACTAAACAAACCAAAACAATAAATCCCTACATAGTGGTTGACTCGAAGCGACACCACCTGATAGATTCTTACATAAACTTTACTCGAATCGCTACCAGATGGCGCACACAGCACCGTCGCGAGGAGCACGGAAACAAACCAAAAAAATAAATCCCTACATAAACTTTACTCGAAACGCCTCCAGATGGCAGCACCGTCGCATTCTCCCGCGCTTTCAAGCGTTGCCTCCAAGTGACGTCATGGAAAATACCCAGATTAGTGCAAATTTCAATTGTTTATATTTACGCTAATAAACAATCAATCGAGATTTTAACAAAAACGTTAGTCACAAATCTTCACATCTACAAAATAAAACTTACACCAGCCTCCTAGCATAAGACAAACTAGAGATATTTGCCCTGCACGATCGAAATTCGCCCCATAAGAATAACATGGGAAAACGACCCCAAAAGTGGATCAGAATGCCCATAACTTCTCTAGGCGTTTATAACTTTCGCAAATCCAAGCTTTTCAAACGAGAGATCTAACAACCTATTTTCGCACGCAACAAAACGCAGTTTTTAAATACATAACACACTCAAAATGCATCAATTATTTATCACACAAGCACGGAAACAAACCAAAAAAATAAATCCCTACATAGTGGTTGACTCGAAGCGACACCACCTGATAGATTCCTACATAAACTTTACTCGAATCGCTACCAGATGGCGCACACAGCACCGTCGCGAGAAGCACGGAAACAAACCAAAAAAATAAATCCCTACATAGGTTCCTACATAAACTTTACTCGAAACGCCACCAGATGGCAGCACCGTCGCATTCTCCCGCGCTTTCAAGCGTTGCCTCCAAGTGACGTCATGGAAAATACCCAAATTAGTGCAAATTTCAATTGTTTATATTTACGCTAATAAACAATCAATCGAGATTTTAACAAATCATTAGTCACATATCTTCACAGCTACAAAATAAAACTTACACCAGCCTCCTAGCATAAGACAAACTAGAGATATTTGTCCTGCACGATCGAAATTCGCCCCATAAGAATAACATGGGAAAACGACCCCAAAAGTGGATTAGAATGCCCATAACTTCTCTAGGCGTTTATAACTTTCGCAAATCCAAGCTTTTCAAACGAGAGATCTAACAACCTATTTTCGCACGCCACAAAACGCAATTTTTAAATACAAAACACACTCAAAATGCATCAATTATTTATCATACGAGCACGGAAACAAACCAAAAAAATAAATCCCTACATAGTGGTTGACTCGAAGCGACGGGTTGTATACAAAACCACCGATGTTGATCGCCACCGATGTTGATCGCCACCGATATGGATTTCCTCCGACTTCTGACAACTGTATTGAACACTACCGACAAGAACTACCACCGACTTGGGTTACTACCGACTTTTAAAGTTTGTAAGAACTATATGAATGTCACCGAACTAAACTACCACCGACTTGGTGTACAAACCGACTTGGATTACCACCGATGTGGATTTACATCCGACAGGAACTATCGCCGATGTGGACTACCACCTCGCGTTTAGTTCCAACCGATACCGACAGTAGTTGCTGCAACACATCTTACACGAGCGACAGTGAAATTGCAATCCATCCTATGAAGGTGACTGTTTAGTAACTTCAGAGTTCGTTTCTAACTGGTTCAGAATTTTTAAAATCGCCTAAAGATAGACAACAAGCCATACTAAGTAATTTTTAAATGATTTCGTTTACACGTCATAACCTTGCTATGTTATTGGTACTATGTAGAGGAAGCAAAATATTAATGGAGCTAAAGAATTATGATATAGGTGGTTCGTTGGGCGCTTATCGGGAAGCCCAAAATTCCAAAGCTCTATTTAAATTGTTTTATAATGACTTTCTGAAGTGACTAAAAGACTGCAGATTGGTGGTTTATAAAATGTTGACGGAGTTATATCAGTTATTATTCGGGCTGAGCTTTCCTTATATTTGTACCTAGTGAAAGTAAGGGAAGTGTGAGTGTCATACAGGGACCGTCAAAAATTACTGATTATTTAATTTTCTAATAAAAAATTAAATGTCACAGCAATCGCTATGTCTCTTATATTATTTTAAAGAGTATGCTTTGGAGAGGTGTATAAAACAATTGCAGAATTTTTTGACACTTAGCAAAATGGACACATGGCCAGTGCCACATGTTTTTTATGTTGAACAACTTATCAAAGTTAATTCAATTATTTAAGTGCAATGCGCCAGATTATTTTGTTTGGGGCTACCTAAAAAGTTAAGTTCATATTGCAAAACCAACAACAATTGACGAACTTAAAACAAGCATTAAAGCAGAAATTCCATATATTCCGTAGGAATTACTTATTAGAGTCATGTTTAATTTCGTTCGCCGCTTAGAAGAATGTATTGAAAACGACGGAGGACACTTCTGACATACAATATTTGATAAATAAATCTCCTGTTCTTACACTTCAACAAACCGTTTTGTTTAAATTTGTAACTTATGACAATACCTTTTTATGTAGAAAATAAAATAGTCAGTCATTTTTGACGGTCCCTGTATAAATATTTAGAGTTGAAAAAACTTTGTCTGTTCGAAGAAAAAGTGCAAAAAAGAAAAGATGGTATGCTGCACGGGTTGCACTTAGAAATAGAACGACACGGTAAATTTAGAGGTTATAATTTGTATTTTTTACATCCCACTTTTTTGGCCGTAACTGTACAAACAGTGTCTACGGGTTTTAATAGTATAATTTAATGTACAGTGTATCAATAATTTTAACGAGTATTTTAGGAGATTATTAAGTCAAAATGTTATCAATTAATTAAATGTTATTAATTAATCAAATTAATTTAATGTAATTGTAATAATTGCAACTCCACTTACATTGGACAAACAAAACAATTATTAAAGAATAGAATTAATCGGCACAAACGCTCAATTAAAACAAATAATATATCACCTTCTAATAAAAAACAGCATTAACTGACCACGCTAATGAATCTCTAGGTAATAAGTTTAATTTCTACGCACCCAACATGTTACATACAGAGAATAACTAAAAAAAAAACGTATATGCCTAGAAATGATTGAAATACAAAAAAGCTCTAATGCAATTAATTATAGAACTGATATGATATAACCTCAGTTCTATTTATCATAATTTATTTAAATAAACTTTTTTACATCAACCAAATGCTTTAGTTGTGTTTTTATGCTATTATAATTCAAACAAACATTTTAATTAAAAGCAAATTTTAACGTAATACGACCCTGGCTATGTCATATGCAAGTTCCAAATTTTCTGCAGTTTTGGGTATAGTTGATAATAAAAATATGTGAACAGCCTTGCATGCTCTTATCAATTTCATTTTACATTTCTGGTTTCAAAATTGCTAAAGCGTTCTGTTTTAATTGTATTGAAAATGGATTATCACGAATAATCCCGTTTACTTCATTAATTGTTAATATTAAATTTAAAAAATGCCTTTAACGTAATCCAAATTTAAACTACTCATTATCGTAAGTATGCTAGTTAAAGGAAAACCATATTTGCTCACTAATCTAATTTTTCTCTTTTCAGATTTGAAAAAATTACTTTTTTATAATGTTTTAGTAAATTACTGAAGACGCTATCATAACTAGCGAAACGTATAATTAAAATATTTCAATTTAATATTAAATCGTATTTACGACAAAATGATTTTTATTTAATCAAAAATGATGCTTAATTAATAACATTTTGACTTAATAATCTCCTAAAGTACTAGTCAAAAATTATAAAAGTATAATTTTAAATTTTTAACTAATAATTTTATCATAATAAGGATAAATATTGATAATTGGTGTTTATATTTATACGCGGTCGTTAATTGTGTTATTTTCTTCATTTTACCTTTTTTTGAAAATTAAAATAAATAAACCGACATCAGGAGACACTTTTATAAAATATACCTACATTACTTCATATTTATGACAAACTACAGACAGTATAGAAATAGTGCACTTTTTAATTAGATGATAATTAATACATACTAAATAAGGAGCTTTGCATGTATCTCCAAAAAGCAAAGTTGCGCTTTTTAAAAATGTGAATGATCAGTAATGTGGTAATTTACCATAGCCCTGAAATGAAAGGTGAAATAAATACAATGTTGTTCCTTGAATTCACCACAACTATGTAAAGCTGATACTTGAAGCAAATTACGAACCTAGGAAAGCAAAAGTATAATGTAAACCTTTACAGGTAAAGATCTGTTATCTGGAATACGGTAATTAGTTAGCCCAAGCTCAAGTTTAAGATTAGTTTATGAGCATCAGTTTTCTCTTTCTACTCTTGAATAGTAAAGTGTGTTTCCAAATTTTGATAAATATTTTGGAACTTGGTGTCGTATATATTCAATTTAATTTATTGTTATCAAGTTTTTCTAAGGAAACTAAAACGTCGTTCAACGTGTTCATAAACATCAAATAGCAATGACTACTTCTTCATGGTAACAAAAGAGAAAAATTTTACTTAATGGCGCTTTTATTGGCTTTTATTGTTCGGTATAGAATGATTAATAACTCCAATTGCTACTTCATTTTTTAAGTTTTTCCACCATGGGGAAGTTTTTGCATTGTATTTATCTATACCGGGCGACAATGAGACTACGGCCATGCTTATATCTTCTTTTTTTGTTATGAATAGATTTGGATAAAATTTTAGACCAAGATACTAGACATACTTTCTGGTTGGTCGATAAATATAGTCAAAATGGGTGACTTCTGGTTTTACCGGAAATGATAATAACTTTGATCTTTTAAATGAAACAACCTGTATATTTTAAGTTGTTCTGAATCTACGAGTCAAATTACATATAATAGTCTTGTCAAATTTCAATTTTTGTAAACAAAAAAATGATTTTTTTAATTTTCTTTTTTTACCATAGAAGGCCTTGACTTGGAAAAATCGATTCTAATTGACTCTAGCAACTCTTAATAATAGCTATTTTATCAATAAGGTCAATAACAAACCTTTAATAAATGAATATAGTTTGCTAAACTCGTTTTTTAAGAAAAAGTCACTTTTTTTAATGGCACCTACTAAGGGCCATCTTGCCATTAGATAGAAAATGTAATTACCAATCTAACGATATGTATCATGCACTACTTTATCTTTATCTGAAACTGCAAATTAATTAATTAATTATTTGTAAAACCAATGTTAGTGTCACTTCCGGTGAAACCGGAGGTGACACTAACTTTGGTTCTTTAAATAGATCACTCTATATGTTTTATGTTTACGAAATCTACGGTCTGGCATTGTCTCCTACAACTTGCAAATTATATATAAACGCAATGATAGCATCTATAGAAGCTATTTGACACGTTTGAATCGGTTTGAATATGAAACCATTGAACGAAGATTATGATGCCCAAAATAAATCAAAATAGCCTCGCAGTGACTTCTACAGCTTGAATATTATATATAAACGCAATAATAGCATCGACAATTTCTATTAACACGTTTGAATTAGTTTGAATGTGAAACCAAATAAACGAAACTTATAATGTCCAAAACAATTCGAGATTGTCTGGCAGTGTCTCCTACAACTTGCAAATTATATATAAACGCAATAATAGCATCTATAGAAGCTATTTGACACTTTTGAATTGGTTTGAATGTGAAACCATTGAGCGAACATTATAATGCCCAAAATAAATCAAAATAGCCTCGCAGTGACTCCTACAGCTTGAAAATTATATATAAACGCAATTATAGCATCTACAAAAGCTATTTGTCATGTTTGAAGTGCCTTGAACATGATACCAAATGACCGAAAATTATAATGTCCAAAATAATTCGAAATGCTCTCGCAGTGTCTTCTACAGCTTGTAAATAATATATAAACGCAATCTAGAAACAATATTTGACTCGTTTGCATTGCTTTGAGTATGAAATGAACGAAAAATTATTATGTGCAAAATAATTTAAAATGGTCTCGCAGTGTCTTTTACAGCTTACAAATTATATATAAACGCAAGAATAGCATCTACAAACGATATTTGACACGATGGAATTGGTTCGAATATGAAAATAAAAGAAGGTAAATTATAATGTCCAAAATAATTTGAAATGGTCTGGCAGGGTCTCCTATAGGTTGCAAATTATATATAAACGCAATAATAGCATCTACAAACGCTATTTGACACGTTTGAATTGGTTTGAATATGACACCAAATAAACGAAAATTATAATGTCCGAAATAATTCTACATGTTCTCGCAGTGTCTCCTACAGCTTGCAAATCATATATAAACGCAATTATAGCATCTACAGAAGCTGTTTGACATGTTTGAAGTGCTTTGAACATGAAACCAAATGAACGAAAATTATAATGTCCAAAATAATTTGAATTTGGTCATAAAAACTTCCTAAGCACAATTTGTGATGCAGTGTGGAAGAAAATGGCATCCAAAATCATTGACATCAACAAAAACTTTGATTCCAGTATCAGCACCCTGCGACAGGAAAATGAGTCATTGATTAGAGAAGTGGACTATCACCAGCAGTACTCTCGACGAAATAATGTGCGCATATTTGGCGTTAGTGAATCTGCAGGTGAGAATGTGGAGGAAAAGGTTATCAATTTAGTGAAGGAAAAAACTGATATTCCTATCAGCATCGATTGGATTGACCGTTGTCACAGGGTTGGCCAGCGTGTGGGTGATAAACCGCGTGCCATAATACTCAAGTTCACTAGCTACAGATACCGAAACCTTATTTTTAGAAATAAGAAGCATTTCAAAAATACTAAGGTGGTTATCAGGGAAGACCTCTCAAAGCAACGTTTGCTAGTTCTTAAAGCTGCAGCTAAAAAATATGCTGCTACAAATGTGTGGTCAGCAGATGGTGTTGTAAAGATTACAAAAGACAACAGAATTGTATCTGCAATGAACATTTTTGATCTGGACCGTTTGCAATAAACTTTCTTAAGTTTGCTTTTTTTATTGGTGTTCTATCATATTTGTTTGTTTTCGGGTGTATATGATGTTAATTTTAATTTCTTAGGTAATTGCTGCCGAGAGCAACAATGCCTGTGCAGAATTAAATTTTTGCATTTGATTTTTATTTTTATTCCAAGGTAATTTAAATCTAGCTTTAAGAATTTGTTAATAATTTTACAACGGTTTCTTTTTTGCTACAATGGGGAAAATAAAGTTATGTCATCTAAATGTTAGGTCGTTAATTTCTAAATTTAATGATCTCAGGAATGTTGTGATTGAGAGCGGGTGCACCTTGTTTGGTTTAAGTGAAACGTGGTTATCTACCAACACACCGTCCAGCTCTGTAAAAATTAAAGGCTATAACTTTATCAGGAAAGACAGGCAAACTAGAGGTAGTGGAGTTGGTATGTATATCAACAATAATATCAACTATTCTGTTATTACTTTTATTAACGTCAACAAAAAGAAGATTGCGGTAGGTACTGTTTATCGACCTCCTAATTTTCCTTCATCTGATTTTTTAAATATTTTTGAAGATACAATATCTAACTTAATACCCACTTGCGATTCTATCGTATGTTTGGGTGATCTAAACTTCGATTTATTAAAAATTAATGACTCTGTAACAAAATTTAATGCTCTCTTGGACACGTTGGGCCTAGTGCAAATAATCGACGAGCCTACAAGAATTACCAAAAGTTCAATAACTTTACTTGACTTGATAGTCGTTTCTAGTAACAATTTACAAATATTAGAAAAAAATGTCTCGGAGTGTAATATCGCAGACCATTGTAAAGTAACCTGCACTTTATCTGTTTCGGTAAAAGCAGTTCCACCTACTACTCGTAGTTTTAGGGATTTCTCAATGTTTGATCATGATCTTTTTATTCGGGATTTATACGCTGTCCCATGGTTCATGATGTTTGATATGCAGAATGTTAACGACAAAATAAATTTTCTAAATGATAACATATGCAATGTTTTTGACCTGCATGCTCCCATCAAAGAATCTAGATCTTTTAAGGTCAGCAAACCTTGGCTAACCGACAATTTAAAATTTATGATGCGTTTAAGAGATCGAGCTCTATGTAAATTTAAAAAAACAAGAAATCCCATACATTGGGATTATTATAAATCTCTAAGAAATCTTGTTACCGCCACAGTTTCTAGAGAAAAGAAAGCGTATTTGCAATCAAAATTTACTAACAATAATAGTCCTAAGTCTATTTGGAATGAATTTCGTAAGTTGAATATTACTAATAAACACAATACTCAAGAATTGCCCTTTAATATGCAAAACTTAAATTTAATTAATGACTTTTTTCAAAATTCTTCTAATGCTACCCATTTTACAAACAGTGAATTAATTAATTACTACGCTACCCATAAAAAAATGAATTTCCTAATCTCTTACAATTTCATAAGACAACTGAGTTGGAAGTTCAAAATCTTATTTTCTCTATTAAGACACGAGGTTCTGGATGGGACAATATTAACTTTCAGTTTATACGTTTGTTCTGTCCGTATCTATTACCTTATTTTACTCATATATTAAATTTTTGCATAACTGAGAGCGTCTATCCAGACGTATGGAAAACTGCCCTTGTTACTCCGTTACCCAAAATTAATCCTCCTACTGAGCTGAAACACATTCGACCTATAAGTATCTTGTGTACATTATCCAAGGGTTTTGAAAAAATTATAGAAAAGCAAATTCGCGACCACCTTAATATCAATGATATTCTTCCTAAAACTCAATCTGGCTTTCGGGCTGGATATAGTTGCAACACAACATTAATGGACGTAACAGATGACTGTATTAGCGCGGCTGATAACAACAAACTCACGGTACTTGTACTTTTAGATTTCTCAAAAGCGTTTGACACCATTAATCATAATTTTTTTTTGTCTATTTTAAATTTCATCGGTTTTAGTAACACAGCAATTAATTTAATAAATAATTATCTAGCCAATAGAGTTCAAAGGGTAAAATATCAGTCGAAAATATCTGACCCCAGAGTAGTTTTATCGGGGGTTCCACAAGGTTTGATATTGGGACCTCTTTTATTTTCTATATACACTAACAACATAGACTCTTGCTTAAAGCACTGTAAATTTCACATGTATGCGGACGATACACAACTATATTACTCTTTTTTCCACATTTATTAGAGGAGGGGGTGTCGTTAGTGAACGAGGATTTGTTAAACCTTGTCGAATTCAGCAAGAAACACTCGTTGCTAATAAATTCTTCCAAATCTTCTCTCATGCTATTTGGTAAGAAGAAGAATAGAGATATGAATGCACCTCTGTTCCAAATAAAGGTGGGCGATGATATTTTACCATACAAAGTTGTTTGCAAAAATCTAGGAGTCTATGTTGATAATGATCTCCGCTTTGATTACCATGTATCTCGTTGCATTCAAAAAGCGTATTATAATCTAAAACTGCTATACGCAAACAGGTACTGCCTAAAAAGGGACATGAAAATTTTATTGTGTGATACATTAGTCTTATCTCATCTTCATTTCTGCGATTCCCTGTATGACTCATGTATCACCGCTCTTACCCGTTTGCGTATCCAACGAACACAAAATTCTTGTCTGCGATTCATCTTTGGTTTGCGTAAGCAGCATCACGTTTCGCAAAAAATAAATGAAGCCAAATGGCTTAACATGTCCAATAGACGCATATTCCATACGGCGATCTTTTATTTCAAAATTATTAACAACAAAGTACCTCCTTACCTATTTGATAAACTATGCTATAGAAACGAACATCATATTAATATTCGATCGAAGCATGATTTGACTATTTCTTACAACAAAACGTCTTTCTTCAAGAGGTCATTTTCTTACAATATAGTTTATTACTATAATCACATAATTCCCAATAATTTGATAGACGCACCACTAGCCAAATTTAAACGTCATTTTAAAAGTAAACTCGCTCTAAGCCAATGTGGTGCTCTCCTTTCTCTTGCAATATATTTTGTTTACCTATATTGATCATTTAATTTCTAATTATTTATTTTGTACACTTTTACACTTGTCCGTGTATATAGACATCGTATCCTGGATGGGCATAGTGGTAGATCAGTTAGCTTTTTCTTTTTTTTACTTGCTAACTGAACTATGTCCTATTTACAAATTTATATATACATTTTGTTTTTGTATCATATGTATCTATATTCTGTAAATAAATGTGGTATTATTATTATTATTATTATTAAATGCTCTCGCAGTGTCGTCTACAGCTTGTAAATAATATATAAACGCAATCTAAAAACAATATTTGACTCGTTTGCATTGCTTTAAGTATGACACCAAATGAACGAAAATTATTATGTGCAAAATAATCCGAAATGCTCTCGCAGTGTCTCCTACAGCTTGCAAATTATATATAAACGCAATAATAGCATCCACAAACGCTATTTGACACGATTTAATTGGTTTGAATATGAAACCAATTGAACGGCAATTATATTGTCCAAAATAATACTAAATGGTCTCGCAGTGTCTCCTACAGCTTGTAAATTTTATATAAACGCAATGTACAAACGCTATTTGACACGTATAAATTGGTTTAAATATGACACCAAGTAAACGAAAATTATAATGTCCGAAATTATTAGAAATGGTCTCGCAGTGTCTCCTACAGCTTGCAAACCATATATAAAAGCAATAGTAGCATATACAAACGCTATTTGACACGTTTGAATGGCTTTGAACATGAAACCAAATGAAAGACAAATTATAATGTCCAAAATAATTCGAAATGCTCTCGCAGTGTCTCCTACAGCTTGCAAATTATATATAAACGCAATAATAGCATCTACAAACGCTATTTGACACGTTTGAATTGCTTTGAACATGAAACCAAATGAACGAAAATTATAATGTCCGAAATAATTCTAAATGGTCTCGCAGTGTCTCCTACAGCTTGTAAATTTTATATAAACGCAATCCACAAACGCTATTTGACACGTATGAATTGGTTTAAATATGACACCAAGTAAACGAAAATTACAATGTCCAAAATAATTCGAAATGGTCTCACAGTGTATCCTACACCTTGCAAATTATATAATAGCAATAATAGCATCTACAAACACTACTTGACACGTTTGCGTGGGTTTGAATATGAAACTAAATAAACGAAAATTATAATATCCAATATAATTCAAAATGGTGTGGCAGTGTTTCCTACAGCTTGCAAATTATAAATAAACGCAATAAAGGCATCTACAAACTCTATTGTTTGAATTGGTTTGAATATGAAACCAAAGGAATAAAAATTATAATGTCCAAAATAATTCGAAATGGTCTCACAATGTCTCCTATAGCTTGCAAATTATATATTATAAGCAATAATAGCATCTACAAACGCTATTTGCCACGTTTGAATTAGTTTGAAAATGAAACCAAATGAACGAAAATAGTGTCAAAAACAATTCGAAATGGTCTGGCAGTGTCTCCTACAACTTGCAAATTATATATAAACGCAATAATAGCATCTACAAAAGCTATTTGACATGTTTGAAGTGCTTTGAACATGAAACCAAATGAACGAAAATTGTAATGTACAAATTAATTCGAAATGCTCTCGCAGTGTCTTCTACACCTTGTAAATAATATATTAACGCAATCTAGAAACAATATTTGACTCGTTTGCATTGCTTTGTGTATGAAACCAGGTGAACGAAAATTACTATGTGCAAAATAATTTAAAATGGTCTAGCAGTGTCTTCTACAGCTTGAAAATTATATATAAACGCAATAATTGCATCTACAAACGCTATTTGACACGATTTAATTGGTTTGAATATGAAACCAATTGAACAGCAATTATAATGTCCAAAATGATAGTAAATGGTATCACAGTGTCTCCTACAGCTTGTAAATTTTATTTAAACGCAATCTACAAACGCTATTTGGCACGTTTGAATTGGTTTGAATATGACACCAAATAAACAAAAATTATAATGTTCGAAATAATTCGAAATGGTTTCGCAACGTCTCCTACAACTTGCAAATTATATATAAACGCAATAATAGCATCTACAAAACGATATTTGACACGATGGAATTGGTTCGATTATGAAACCAAATGAAGGAAAATTATAATGTCCAAAATAATTCGAAATGGTCTGGCAGGGTCTCCTATAGCTTGCAAATTATATATAAACGGAATAATAGCATCTACAAACGCTATTTGACATGTTTGAATTGGTTTGAATATGACACCAAGTAAACGAAGATTATAATGTCCGAAATAATTCTAAATGGTCTCGCAGTGTCTTCTACAGCTTGTAAATAATATATAAACGCAATCTAGAAACAATATTTGACTCGTTTGCATTGCTTTGAGTATGAAACCAAACGAACGATAATTATTATGTGCAAACTAATTCAAAATAGTCTCGCAGTGTGTCCAACAGCTTGCAAATTATATATAAACGCAATAATAGCATTTACAAACGCTATTTGACACGATTTAATTCGTTTGAATATGAACCCAATTGAACGAAAATTATAATGTCTAAAATAATACTAAATGGTCTCGCAGTGTCTCCTACAACTTGCAAATCATATATAAACGCAATAGTAGCATCTACAAACGCTATTTGACCCGTTTGAATTGCTTTGAACATGAAACCAAATGAACGAAAATTATAATGTCCGAAATAATTCGAAATGGTCTCGCAGTGTTTCCTACAGTTTGCAAATTACATATAAGAGCAATAATAGCATCTAAAAACGCTATTTGACACGTTTAAATTGGTTTGAATATGTAACCAAATGAACGAAACTTATAATGTCCAAATCAATTCGAAATGGTCTGGCAGTGTCTCCTACAACTTGCAAATTATATATAAACGCTATAATAGCATCTACAACTGCTATTTAGCACGTTTGAATTGGTTTGAATATGAAACCAAATAAACGAAAATTATAATTCCCAAAATAATTCCAAATGGTATCGCAGTGTCTCCTACCGTTTGCAAATGATATATAAACGCAATAATATTATCCACAAAAGGTATTTGACAGATTTATATTGATTTCAACATGAAACCACATGAACGAAAATTATAATGTCCAAAACAATTCGAAATGGTCTCGCAGTGTCTTCTACAGCTAGCAAATTATATATAAACGAAATAATAACATCTATAAAAGTTATTTAACACGTTTGAATTCGAAACCAAATGAACGAAAATTATAATGTCCAAAACAATTCGAAATGGTCTAGCAGTGTCTCCTACAATTTGCAAATTATATATAAACGCAATAATAGCATCTACAAACGCTATTTGACACGATTTAATTGGTTTGAATATGAACCCAATTGAACGAAAATTATAATGTCTAAAATAATACTAAATGGTCTCGCAGTGTCTCCTACAACTTGCAAATCATATATAAACGCAATAATAGCATCTACAAACGCTATTTGACACGTTTGAATTGCTTTGAACATGAAACCAAATGAACGAAAATTATAATGTCCGAAATAATTCTAAATGGTCTCGCAGTGTCTCCTACAGCTTGTAAATTTTATATAAACGCAATCCACAAACGCTATTTGACACGTATGAATTGGTTTAAATATGACACCAAGTAAACGAAAATTACAATGTCCAAAATAATTCGAAATGGTCTCACAGTGTATCCTACACCTTGCAAATTATATAATAGCAATAATAGCATCTACAAACACTACTTGACACGTTTGCGTGGGTTTGAATATGAAACTAAATAAACGAAAATTATAATATCCAATATAATTCAAAATGGTGTGGCAGTGTTTCCTACAGCTTGCAAATTATAAATAAACGCAATAAAGGCATCTATAAACTCTATTGTTTGAATTGGTTTGAATATGAAACCAAAGGAATAAAAATTATAATGTCCAAAATAATTCGAAATGGTCTCACAATGTCTCCTATAGCTTGCAAATTATATATTATAAGCAATAATAGCATCTACAAACGCTATTTGCCACGTTTGAATTAGTTTGAAAATGAAACCAAATGAACGAAAATAGTGTCAAAAACAATTCGAAATGGTCTGGCAGTGTCTCCTACAACTTGCAAATTATATATAAACGCAATAATAGCATCTACAAAAGCTATTTGACATGTTTGAAGTGCTTTGAACATGAAACCAAATGAACGAAAATTGTAATGTACAAATTAATTCGAAATGCTCTCGCAGTGTCTTCTACACCTTGTAAATAATATATTAACGCAATCTAGAAACAATATTTGACTCGTTTGCATTGCTTTGTGTATGAAACCAGGTGAACGAAAATTACTATGTGCAAAATAATTTAAAATGGTCTAGCAGTGTCTTCTACAGCTTGAAAATTATATATAAACGCAATAATTGCATCTACAAACGCTATTTGACACGATTTAATTGGTTTGAATATGAAACCAATTGAACAGCAATTATAATGTCCAAAATGATAGTAAATGGTATCACAGTGTCTCCTACAGCTTGTAAATTTTATTTAAACGCAATCTACAAACGCTATTTGGCACGTTTGAATTGGTTTGAATATGACACCAAATAAACAAAAATTATAATGTTCGAAATAATTCGAAATGGTTTCGCAACGTCTCCTACAACTTGCAAATTATATATAAACGCAATAATAGCATCTACAAAACGATATTTGACACGATGGAATTGGTTCGATTATGAAACCAAATGAAGGAAAATTATAATGTCCAAAATAATTCGAAATGGTCTGGCAGGGTCTCCTATAGCTTGCAAATTATATATAAACGGAATAATAGCATCTACAAACGCTATTTGACATGTTTGAATTGGTTTGAATATGACACCAAGTAAACGAAGATTATAATGTCCGAAATAATTCTAAATGGTCTCGCAGTGTCTTCTACAGCTTGTAAATAATATATAAACGCAATCTAGAAACAATATTTGACTCGTTTGCATTGCTTTGAGTATGAAACCAAACGAACGATAATTATTATGTGCAAACTAATTCAAAATAGTCTCGCAGTGTGTCCAACAGCTTGCAAATTATATATAAACGCAATAATAGCATTTACAAACGCTATTTGACACGATTTAATTCGTTTGAATATGAACCCAATTGAACGAAAATTATAATGTCTAAAATAATACTAAATGGTCTCGCAGTGTCTCCTACAACTTGCAAATCATATATAAACGCAATAGTAGCATCTACAAACGCTATTTGACCCGTTTGAATTGCTTTGAACATGAAACCAAATGAACGAAAATTATAATGTCCGAAATAATTCGAAATGGTCTCGCAGTGTTTCCTACAGTTTGCAAATTACATATAAGAGCAATAATAGCATCTAAAAACGCTATTTGACACGTTTAAATTGGTTTGAATATGTAACCAAATGAACGAAACTTATAATGTCCAAATCAATTCGAAATGGTCTGGCAGTGTCTCCTACAACTTGCAAATTATATATAAACGCTATAATAGCATCTACAACTGCTATTTAGCACGTTTGAATTGGTTTGAATATGAAACCAAATAAACGAAAATTATAATTCCCAAAATAATTCCAAATGGTATCGCAGTGTCTCCTACCGTTTGCAAATGATATATAAACGCAATAATATTATCCACAAAAGGTATTTGACAGATTTATATTGATTTCAACATGAAACCACATGAACGAAAATTATAATGTCCAAAACAATTCGAAATGGTCTCGCAGTGTCTTCTACAGCTAGCAAATTATATATAAACGAAATAATAACATCTATAAAAGTTATTTAACACGTTTGAATTCGAAACCAAATGAACGAAAATTATAATGTCCAAAACAATTCGAAATGGTCTAGCAGTGTCTCCTACAATTTGCAAATTATATATAAACGCAATAATAGCATCTACAAACGCTATTTGACACGATTTAATTGGTTTGAATATGAACCCAATTGAACGAAAATTATAATGTCTAAAATAATACTAAATGGTCTCGCAGTGTCTCCTACAACTTGCAAATCATATATAAACGCAATAGTAGCATCTACAAACGCTATTTGACCCGTTTGAATTGCTTTGAACATGAAACCAAATGAACGAAAATTATAATGTCCGAAATAATTCGAAATGGTCTCGCAGTGTTTCCTACAGTTTGCAAATTACATATAAGAGCAATAATAGCATCTAAAAACGCTATTTGACACGTTTGAATTGGTTTGAATATGAAATTAAATGAACGAAACTTATAATGTCCAAATCAATTCGAAATGGTCTGGCAGTGTCTCCTACAACTTGCAAATTATATATAAACGCAATAATAGCATCTATAGAAGCTATTTGACACGTTTGAATTGGTTTGAATATGAAACCATTGAACGAAGATTATAATGCCCAAAATAAATCAAAATAGCCTAGCAGTGACTCCTACAGCTTGAAAATTATGTATAAACGCAATAATAGCATCTATAGAAGCTATTTGACACGTTTGAATTGGTTTGAATATGAAACCAAATGAACGAAAATTATAATTCCCAAAATAATTCCAAATGGTATCGCAGTGTCTCCTACCGTTTGCAAATGATATATAAACGCAATAATATTATCCACAAAAGGTATTTGACAGATTTATATTGATTTCAACATGAAACCACATGAACGAAAATTATAATGTCCAAAACAATTCGAAATGGTCTCGCAGTGTCTCCTACAACTTGCAAATTATATATAAACGCTATAATAGCATCTACAACTGCTATTTAGCACGTTTGAATTGGTTTGAATATGAAATCAAATGAACGAAAATTATAATGTTCAAAACAATTCGAAATGGTCTCGCAGTGTCTTCTACAGCTAGCAAATTATATATAAACGAAATAATAACATCTATAAAAGTTATTTAACACGTTTGAATTGGTTTGAATTCGAAACCAAATGAACGAAAATTATAATGTCCAAAACAATTCGAAATGGTCTAGCAGTGTCTCCTACAACTTGCAAATTATATATAAACGCAATAATAGCATCTACAGACGCTATTTGACACGTTTAAATAGGTTTGAATATCAAACCAATGAACGAAAAATATAATGTCCAGAATAATTCGAAATGGTCTCGCAGTGTCTCCTACAGCTTGAAAATTATATATATATATATATACGCAATAATAGGATCTACAAAAGCTATTTGACACGTTCGAATTAGTTTGAATATGAAGCCAAATGAACAAAAATTATAATGTCCAAAATAATTCGAAATGGTCTCGTGCTGTCTCCTACAGTTTGCAAATCATATATAAACGCAATAATAGCATCTGCAATAGCTGTTTGTCACGTTTGAATTGGTTTTAATATGAAAGAAAATGATCGAAAATTATAATGTCCTAAATGGTCTCGCAGTGTCTCCTATAACTTTCAAATTATACAGGGTTATTCAAATTCGAGGCTAACCATGGGGATTTCAAAAACGCTAAGAGTTAGAGGGGTTGTTTAAATTTGGAAAAGTTGCGCAATTTAGTGATCCATTATATGCTGCCAAGAAACCAAGAAAATTTTATTTCGTTTTCGAGATTTTTGAAAAAAATTCAAAATATGTCATATTTTTTTATTTTTCCTGATCTTATTTACTAAGATATTCAAAAATTAACAAGGCATTCTTAAGGCAACTTATACTGGCCTACAAGATGGTGGTAACGGATTTTTAATACGACGTTTTGTCTTCTGCCAACCATCATCATCTTTGTTTTTTGCTATGGCCGCCATCTTATATTTTTAGACCACTGAATAGAGTTTTTTTGGGATTTCAAAAATGTATAACTTAAATCTCTTATATCAAACATTTATGCTAATATTCACAAAAAACGAAAATTATTCTTAAAACACGTACTTTTGAGTTATACGTAACCTAAATTTGAAAACATACAACAAGGAATAATAATTAAAGGAAAAAAACTTAACAATAAATCAAGATTATAATAAGTGTTCAAAAAGAAAACCATTTTGTTGCATCCACATATGAGCATCTTTTCCACTTTTAATTCTGCTTCTAAACCTTTTAATTGATCGAGCAAACCTTTATTTTTCAGTATTGCTTCTCATACTCTAATAAGCTACTTTTACCTTGAGATAATAATTCTTCTCTTCTGATAACATTATGTATTGCTCGTTGAATAGGTACTTCTTCGGGGAATATTTAGACAGGCAGCTATAAAACTGTTGCGATGTTCTGCGACGTTTTCGTAGATTTGCTTATATATGGTTTTTTTTACTGATCCCCATAAAAAAAGTCTAACGGAGTAAGGTCCAGACTACGAGCGGGCCATTAGATAACCCCTCTGTTACCTACCCATGCATTCGGAAAAATTTCATTTAAATAATTACGAACTAGAACACTGTTATGTGATGGGGCACTATCTTCCTGCCACCAAAGTTTTCTTAATTCGTTAAGTGGAATATCATCCAAAAATCCCAGCATTGGTCCTCTTAAGAACTTCTTCTTCTTCTTCTTATTCTTTATCTTTCCCTTGTACCTTGTACCCCTATCTACTTCTGGAATTCTTTCCTGTCCCTGGCGATTTGTTTGGCCTCTGCTATACTCTTTCCTCTCTTCTCCGCTTCCCTCTTGATTGTGTCCATCCATGTATGCCTTGGCCTACCTCGTCCTCTTTTCCCCTCTCTTCTTACCTCCAACACTTTCCTTGGTGTCCTCTCGTCTCCCATTCGTACCACATGCTCGTACCATTTCAACTGTCTCTTCTGTATAGTTTCTACTAGCGGTTCTAGGTCTAGTTCTTCTCTTGGTGTTGTATTTCTGACTAAGTCTCTTTTTTTTTCTTCCCACTTTCCGGCGTAGGTATTTCATTTCTGCCGCCGTCATTCTGCTCTTGGTTTTATCCTGTAGTGGCCAGGTACTGTTCCTTAAGAACTGTAAGTAGTTATTTGCATTCAGAGTTTCCTCATAAATGAAAGGGCCCAGTATTCTATCTTTAGTTAATCCGATCCTGACGTTAAATGCAAAACGTATTCATTATTGCGATTAAAAACGCCTAACTTGGAGAAGCGACATTCATCAGTCTAAATTATTTTTTCAACAAAATTCTCATCGCGATTTGTTTGATCAAGTAACCAATTGCAGTAATTAAGCCGCCTCTCGCTATTACCGGGAAGTAAAGCTTGACTTGTATGTATTCTATAGGG
Organism: Agriotes lineatus; assembly: GCA_940337035.1. Lineage (NCBI taxonomy): Eukaryota > Metazoa > Arthropoda > Insecta > Coleoptera > Elateridae > Agriotes > Agriotes lineatus. Next base: position 87,466 of record CALNHX010003773.1, on the reverse strand, counting down.
TTTAACATTTTTCAGTGTTCTCCAGACTGTTATTTGCGGAATATCCAAATTAACAAATATTGGATGGGTTTTCGTTCACCTGAAATTAAGTAATGAATTCATTTATGGCAAAAACATAAAAAAAGGGATCCTACTCCCGTATTTGGGCCTCGGTGCATTAAATTGTCCATATTCTGACAAATTTCGGTGAAGTCTTAAGAAATAACTTTCGTTCGGTTGATTCATTTGAGGGTACATTTCAAAATAGGCATTTGCTGAATCTCCTGAGTTTCTGCCTTTTGCGTAATATATTTGCAACATATCGCACTTTTCGTCGTATGAAAAAGCATTTTTAAAATAAAAATTAATAGCAAATGCAACACTGTAGTGGACACTCCGTCGACCGTTCCCTTTTGACACTACGCCGACCGTTGACACAACGCCGACTCCTAGAATAAACGTCCGTAATAGGTCTCAGTGTGCATTATTTCTTTACGTCGGCGTCGATAAAATTTTCCTTACTAGGAATACACTATTTTTTCTACTCCCGCATGTAAATATTCTATTTTCTTCACAATCCACAGAATGGATAAGTAGGCAATTGTAGTTAACTGAACCAATATGATTTCATATCCACATACGGGCGGATATGAAATACACCAATCACAAACCACGTTAGTCGTGATTACCTAGGCAACTTTCATTTATTGTTTGTTTTGTTATGGGCACGCCCTGCGAAAATGTGTGTGGCAAACGTGATTTTGTTGTAAGATATCTTATTAATGTTGAATACATTTTTCTTTAATTTTCCAGTTTGTACTTCCATTTACAATAAAGGAAGTATTGGATTCACCACAAAAATTCGAAATTGAGTTTTCAACAGATCTTCACGTTTTAGAGTACCCTGAACCCAAAAAACATATTTTTATTCATTGGTCTGTGTGTGTGTATGTCTGTCTGTGTGTGTATCTGTGTGTCTGTCGGTCTGTGAACAGAATATCGCAAAAACGAAAAGAGGTATGGCGCTGAAACTTCATATATAAGCGTTGTGTACTATGTAGATGCGACAGCAAGCTCATGTAATTTTTTAGTTTTTTTCGATTTTTTCAAAAACGGCTCTAACGATTTTTTTCAAACTTCACATTTTTATTACATTTTTAATGTGTATTGATGCGAGATAAATGATTTTTCAGTTGAATACTTCTAAAATGGGATTATTTTGCTTTTTCCCATTTTTTTATTAACTCCTATTTTAAATAGAACACCCGGTATATTATTAAATTTTTGAACTCAGCTAAAAATTCTAGAGAAAGTTTGTCTCTTCCACCGACGCTCTATTTTGTACCGTTTTTGTAGAATTTGTAATTTTTGAAAAATTTTTACAAATGCTTAAAAATTTTAAATAAAATTTTTGGCTAATTATAAGATCACTATAAAAGGAAGTTGTGTGCGTGTATCACACCAGATTTTTTTCCATTGATAGGTCGTAGAAAAAGTACACTGTACAACTCGAGTGGAATGTCCATATCCACTCTTGCTGTACAAACTACTAATAAATAGCACTGTAATACTACCAAAAGTATAGCGTTTGGCTATTTCAGATACAGTTATGCCTTGACAATGTCGTCAAAAAGAGCTACTAAATTTAAGAAAATCAAAGAAAATTTTACCGCCGTACGGGTGTATTTAGACAAACACAAATAGCTTTAGAGCAGTCTCAACGTCATATATTAAAATATCAGGTATGGACAGAACCGCGCCAGAATCAATGGCTGCCTGTGTGCAGAGCCAAATTTTCCGCCCCAAAATTTACATTTTTGTTGTAAAATATAAATTTTATGTAGTACATACCTAGTTTAACTGTAACAAATCAAATTAATTTAAGTGAAAAACAGAAATTTTAAAAAAGTTTTATTAACAATAAAATTTACAAAAAAATAGTGGAATAAAATTAATAAAAAAACAACTAAATTTTAGAAAATTATAAAAAAGCAACTTTCCTAGCTTTTTTCTCCGCAAATTCTTTAATTACTAATTCTAAATCGATGGAATCCATCGTGTCGCTTTCTATTGCTATTATAGACAGATTATTTAATCTGTTTTGTGACATTGTGGATCGCATATAATTTTTAATAATTTTTACTTTAGAGAAAGATCTTTCACCAGACCCAACTGAAACTGGTAACGTGAGTAATATTCTAAGAGCTATTGACATATTTGGAAATGATGCTATGAGCTGATTTTCAAAAATATATTCAAGAATGGACTGGGGCTCTAACTGATGCTTTTCAGCTGAAGTAGGTTTAAGATGTAATTTTAAAGATTTTATCTCTTCAAATAATTCTATTCCATCTACATCTGATTCCTTTCTAGAATCATCAGTTAGATGAAGATGTAAATCTTTACAACATTGTAATAGCTCGTTTTCCGTTAAATCAAACATATTATAGAGAAATCCAAACATAGTATCATATCTTGTTATTCCCTCAAATCTGTCTCTTAAAGACGATAAAGTTTGATCTAATATATTAAAATAAACGTTAACTTTATAATAATTTTTTGGATCAATAATTGGTTCATCACTGTGTTCATAATCAAATTGTCTGGGTTTTCTTCGTGGTTGAACAGACTGAACAGCAGGAAAATTAGGTTCAATACCGAGTTCATCCGCAAGTGTATTAGCGTCAGTAAGAACATTATTGAATTCTTCATCTGATCGAAGAGCTAAGAAAAAATCTAACAAATTTTTAAAATGCTCTAAGCAAGTTTTTATATTTATAGTGGGATTTTGCATAATCGTGCTCAAAACACTAATTTTGATTAAAATATTGTACCAAATAATTGTTGAGCACAAAAATTTATAACTCTGAATTTTTAATGCTAAAGATTTGGCTTGATGTGAAGCACTGTGGTCTTGTACGGATAAACGATCTTCAATTACTTCTACCAATGCATCATATATTTGCCCAATTTGGTAACGCAGGGGCTTCACAGCGTCTATTCTACTAGACCACCGTGTATCACTAAGTGGTTTTAAATTTAAATTTGTTGTGTTTTTTTCAGAATTGACCATCTTTTTACCGACGCAGACAAAAAAACAAATAATTCTTGAACTATATCAAAATAACCAGAAGTCTCAAAAGAAACTTTAGCAGCATCGTTCACTACTAAATTTAATGTATGGGCTGTGCACGGCACAAAAAATGCTCGCGGATTTATTTCAAAAAATTTTTTTTGTAAACCATTATGTTTGCCGCGCATATTTGCCCCATTATCGTACCCTTGGCCACGCATGTCGTAAATATTTAAATTCAACTTTGAAAGTAAATTCATTAAAAATTCACTTAAACCCACTCCCGTTGAATCATTAATAGGACAAAATTCTATAAAATGCTCGCGTATTTCAATTTTTTTTGAGGACTCATTCAACATTGTAAATCTAAAAATTATAGTCATTTGTTCGATATGACTAATATCCGGTGTACAGTCAAGAATGATAGAATAGTATTTATATATATATATATATATATATATATATATATATATCGTGGGGTTCCTACAGCCTTTGCCGCTTCCCACATTTCGACCGCCAAGCCTCCCTGTTTCTCCAATCGTCCTCTCCTAAGGCTCTTTCTGTCATTGTTTGTGTAACTCCTTTTATCCATGTCTAATTAAATCCAAAATATTATTTCTAATTTTGTTACCAATGACATCTATTATTTCATTCTGAATTTTGTTCCCTAAATAATTTACCATTCGTGTTTCATTTTTTTGTGACTTTTGAGTCCGAAGCACATGTTCTGACATAACAGAATCAAATTTTAAGATCATCTCAACAGCTTTTAAAAAATTACCGTTATTGCTTTCAAATAATTTATTAGATTGCCCGCGTAAAGCAAGGCACTGTCGTGACAAATATTGTATTATTAAAATTATTCTCTCAATCACAGCATGCCAGTGCTTTGCTTCTGCATTCAACAAACGTAGTTGCGTCTGGTTTACAGTTTGTTCTTTTGATAACAATTTTATAAGTTCTAACTGATTTTTAACATTTGCATTGTGAGTATCACTTTTTTCGTGCCTTGAAATCAATAGTAACATATGCTGCCAGTCAGAAACACCTTCCTTTTGCGAAAAACTGTTTTTAATTTTGCTAAATATTGTACAACAAAAGCAATAAACTGCATTATTTTTTATTGAATAAACTAACCACGGTCTATTAATTTCTTCTCCATTTGGAAGAGAACGGTAGAAATATTTTTTCGAAAACCTTCGACCATTTTCATTAGTTGGGAAATTAAATTGCGTTACCTCTTTCTACTAAAATTTTTGTTAATGTTGTTGATATTATCTCAGGCCACTCTCCAGGATCATCTGAGGTTGCTGTGTCCTGCTGCGACTGCTATGAATCTGATGAACAGCCAAATTTCTTTAGTTCAGAAAGCCTTGATGAGGATGACGTGCTGGCTTCTTCAGCGTCACCAACTTCTCTTCTCTCTGGTTTTGGAGACTCCGAGTCAGATAAAGTCACCTTCTCTTCCCCAGATTCGGAATCTTCCCTCATAATTTCCATTTCGACTTCTTGGACGCACGGCTCATTAAGTGGCCCGGAAAGAGAACTAGAGCTTGATTCTAATGCTTCCGCTGACACATTTTCTGGCTTCAAATATTTTTCTAAACTCTAAAGTATTGGCCAGTTTTTTCTTTTCTTCTTTTTTTTGTAGACTTTGTTTTCGATACTGAAAACCCGACAGCCTTTTCGTTTTTCTGTTCTAGAAAAATTATAACTATTTTATTACTTAATACAATTTAAGAATATGTAGGTAACTATCTCTGTATTGATTGATATATGATTGATATGTATGTAGGTACTTACCATATTTATAACTTTTCTTCAACTTTCTTCAAAACACAATCACTAACAAAATTAATTTTCTCTACTTGATCTTCTCTGCAGCCAATTCAAAAATTAAATGACCAAATAATTATCATTGCACCCATATTACCACAGCATTAATGTAAGCATCATATAATATTATATTTCTTAAAATCAGCTTTAAAACAATTAGTTACTTCCCGACAAAAGAGATCGCCGACACCCCGATCAAAAATAATATAAATACCTACTTCATAAATACGATATGTTTCACAGTCAATAAAAGCCGCCAGCCGCCAGTTTTCTGAAAAGTCACGTTTTGTTGCTTCTGATAAATATCCGGCTTTTTTGTAATCATTGCATAAAGATGCATGGAAAGCGTTCCTTCAAGTTGGCTTCGTTTAACAATTAGCCCCCACGGAATAAAAACTAACTTCGAGAATTTACATAAACAATAATCCATGTAACCATATTATCAGGTGTTCATTTACACAATAAACATTTTTTATACCTATATAGGTACATATTTTTGAACTTCTAAAATTTGTAAAGTAAAAAAAAATTTACATTTTTTTTTGTAATTTTTATATAATTTTTAAACCTTTTTGGCCGCCCCTGAATTTGGCCGCCCGTGTGCGCTGCACACATTGCACACTGGCTTGGCGCGGCCCTGGGTATGGAGTATTAGATACAAGTTTAAACAAGGTGATTTTTCCCTCCCTTAGACGGATGGATCTGTGAAAAAGGTTAACGAATGGATAATCCTATAACTACATTTGAGTGTCGCCGACAGAGCTTGGCCTAACACGAAAGCGCTTGTAGCAATAGCGTTTACGCGTTTACTTAGTTTCGGTTTCATGCGAACTCTAAAATGTCTTGATTTATTTGTAAGAGAAAGAATAATATTTAATATGGCCACTTTGCCTTATTAAAAATTTATTTCTGTTAAAATTTTTAATTTAATTGAAGTCTTAGAATCGTTCGATCAGATATCTCGGAAACAGGGGCGGATGGGAAACACCTTAGCGGCCCGGGAAATAATATTTGTCCGCCCTTTTGTAATTTCCGGATATGGCTGAAATATACATTTACAGGGTGTTACGCATTTTTCCTTTAAAATTAAATAGAGCATAGGTTTATTACAGATTTTTGAATCAGATTACATTTACTATCCAAAAAACATTCTTTTAGTTAAAAATGCCGGACTCCCAGTCAAGTACATATATAGAAACATACAACAAAGAAAAAACAAAATAAAAGTAAATCAAAGTTAGACTTTTTATTCCAAGTGTAGAAATTAGGTTTGTTATAAACGATTAGAGAACTTCATAAAAATTCTTTAAACACAAAAATTTAAGAAACAATTATTATATAAAAACTTTAACTCTTTTAACAATCTATTTAATAACTTGCTTTGCTGCATAAGCGTATCTTTAATGTTATCAGAGTCAATATTATATAAAATACCATTTTCGCAAGCCATTAACATAAAAGCATCCGAATTATTATTCGAAATTGAATTCCGCAATCTATTTTTAATGTATTTTAACTTGGAAAAACTTCTTTCACATTGCACTTGATTTATTGATAATGTTAATCAATATTTGTAAGAATTTCCTAGTGAAGAATATGCCTCACTGTACATATTGTACTTTTGAATGACAGAATAACAGCAAATAGCACATTTAAGACAAGATTTATATTTTTTATTATTAACATCAAAACCACCATCTCTTTCAAAATCATCGTTGTCTTCTTCATCAGTTTCATCTGTATCTATAACTGTAACATTACTCTGAAATTGTTGATTACTCTCCGCATTTGTTGTTGCCGAAACTTTAAATTTATCCCAATTTTTCGCGAAACTAACCAATTCTTCTTGCAGATTTTCTTTTGTAATATTTGGGTAATAGTTTTTTAGCAGTTAACACAATTTTTTAAAGCTATTTGATGGTACTCCTTGTTTAACTTCATCAAAATTTGTTGGAAACAATAAGGTAATATCCTTATAAAGCTCACCATTATTTTTAAATCTACATTCTATAGAATTTATAATTTTATCTAAAATTCTATTATGGGTTTCAACTTCATAGTTTTTTCGGCTATCTTTTATGGGATCATCTTCCGACAATTCTCCAGCCATTTTCTTTCGTTTTCTTATTCTCTTTTCGGGAAAGAAAATTGGTATGTCGATGTCGATTTCTTCACGGCTGTCAATTTCATCTTGTGCCCATGCAATGAACGTTTGCGTAGATGTTTCAATATCACTCATATCGCGACTTACGGACTTTAATTGTGATGTACAATTCATAATCATTTCGTGGCATCTTAATAAGTCTAATCCGCTAGTTTGCAAATTGCAAATATTTCGAGACAGCACCAATAATTGAAAATATTTTTTTAAAAAATTTGAGCCGTTAGTAGCATTTCATAATCTATAAATTGTGTAAGCATCAGGCCCGGATTAAGGGGAGGGCCCAAGGGGCCCGGGCCCTGGGCCTCCCACCAAGAGTGGGCCTCCTACCAATATAAGGGTAAATATCACAAAACAGGAAAAATACATGTCTCTTTGCTGTGAACTGTTTATAATGATATGGAACATTTAACAAAAATTTCCATACATTCTCTCTTACTTCGCTAGCTTGATATGATGATATGAAATGTAATAATAAAACTGTATATTTTAAATTAGTTAAAATTATTTAAAATCATAAAAAGTTATTGTACTGGTAAACTGGCCTGTTCTTCCAACAGCATAGTAATGCACATTAAATTTAGTTACAGTAGCTGATAATTTACTAATTTACATCAGTTATAATTATTCACAATTAAATGTTTAGTATGTTTTTACTTGAATAACACAAATTGCATTATGTTAAAAGTCAGATATACTGCGTGAATTGGACTTTAGTAACATCATTAGCAATTTTGTAGCACGAAAATTAAGGAAAGTGCCTGTACTGTAATGGTCATAACGTTATTCATTCGCTGATTTGTAATATATTTATGTCTTATTTGTGTTATGTTATACTATACTTTTTAATGAAAACATTGAATAATTTTAACTGAATTTCTCTGCCTAAATAAATTTTGTAAATAAACTTGTGTTCGTTTCATTTCGTGTTTTTTCATTACATATTGCAACACCGTGAAACAATGGGCCTCCCACCAAAATGGGCCCCGGGCCACCCATATCTTAAATCCGGCACTGGTAAGCATGGTAGAGGCCTTCACACGGACATCTGGTGGCATGTTTTCAGACAATTTTATATCGTGTAATGCTAATAATACATCGATGTAAAGAGCATTGGCGTGATTTTTGTAATTTCCAAATATTTTTTTCAAAGCTGCTTCTTTTTCCCACCAATGAGTTTCTCCAATCACTTGTAATTTCTTTTTTTTGCTTCTAAGGATGTGGTTTTCCAAATATTCGTTCTTTGGTAGGATTCTTTGAAGAAAATTGCAATGGAATTTAATAAGGTAAATAAAGACGCTGCATTTATTGTTATTTTGACGGTGTCGGACACAACTAGGTTCAGGATATGGCTGTAACACCATACATGTACTAGGTGTATTTTCAGACATCCATTTAGAGAAACCATTGTAAGCCTCTTGCATATTTGCTGCACCATCAGTGGCATTAGAGACGCAATTTTTTAGTGAAATATTTAAAGATGAAATTTTTTTTTTGAATGAGGTTAGACATACCTTTCCCGGTAGAGTCTGTACAACTTACAACGGAAACCAGTCTTTCATAGATTTCACAACCCAAAACATACCTTATTACAATTGAACATTGATCTTGAACTGAAATATCCTGTGTAGTGTCCAATTGCACAGAAAATATATCTGCTTTTTGGATTTCTTCCAGAATGGATGTTTTGATCAATTCTCTTATGATTTGCAATATTGAATTTACAGTTGTTTTAGATAATAAACTTACGAATGATCCAGATCTACGTTGTTGTTCTTTTTCATGGATATTTTTGCTTTTTTCGATGACCTCATTAAAATGTTCTTTTAAGTGTACATCATATTTACTTACTAACAGTATTAATTCCAAAAAGTTACCATGGTCCAATGTGGGATCAGCTAAAGTATATGCAGCTTCATATTTCTTTCCTCTATAACTTAATCCGCGTTTTCCAATAAGTTTTATAATGTATATTGTATAATGTCCTTTTGATTCTTGCACATAAAGTATGCTCTAACGGAATGTTCATGTTCACTACTTACTTCATGCTCCTGAATTCGTTGATAAGTGTGCGAAAAGTGATTCATACCAAGAACAAATCGATTTTCGTGCTTTGCGTATAGTAGACATACAGTACAAAACAACTTAAAAGTGTTTTCATTGTATGTTAGCCAGTTCCTTACTGTGCCATTTTTCATTTTGAAGGTTTTTTCGCAATTAAAAAACTCAATTAAAGCTGGTTGTCTCGGATGTAATGAAAAAAAATTTGAATGTCGTACAAATTTGGCTTTTTAAAAGAACTATCATAGTGACTATCAGTAATATTAGTTGAGGATTGAAAGCTTGTTATAGCAGTAGACGTGGACGCTTGGTTTTCACCTTCGTTTTGTATATTCTTGTTTCAACTTGAGAACTTACGGATTCAGGAAACGAAACAATTTTTTCCGATAATTCCTAAGATGGTTGCGGTTGACTAATAATAGAAGAAGAGGCTAGTCTTTCAAACTTAAATTTAATGTTTTTTGACTTGTGTGCCTCAGCTTCCATTGCCTTCTTTCTCTTTTCGCGTAACTTCTCCGCTCCTCCTTTCAGTTTTTTTTTGTCCACTTTTTAATGATTATGATATATGATATATATAATTTATTATAATACGGCGATAATGGATAAACCTAAACCATATTTTTATTAAATTCTTTTTACAAATTTTGTTATTTTAATTACCTTAAGTCCGATTCGAATATTCAGGGTAAATAACACACGTAACACACAAAGCACTTTAAGCCTGCTCTTACACAGTTTTATACGTTAAAGTTCTGTGACCGAATGATTCCGTAGCCGTATGAAAACTAAATATTTCTAATCGCTGGTGGTACTTTCTTTTTCAGTCAAAAACTGAATTTGTCCCTCTCATTTCATAAAATCGAATAGTAAGCAATCCACAGCGCGTGAAGCGTGACTTATCTTAATTACCAAAAAATAAACAAAACATAAAAGTTTGAGTTATTTATGGGCAGTCGGAAGAAGAAATATAAAAACTCAATTTTTTGCTGATTAATTATATAGGCAAATAATAGTGTAAAATACAGAAAAAATTTACAAAAATCCTACAAAAATTTGTTAAGAAAATGAAAAATTCATTCCGGTTGTTTATTTTCGGTAAGTACATGTTCATGAAGATAGGTTGGTAGATCACTTAGACGTACGTACTTTCAGCCAGCGGTCCTGCGGGCCTCTGAACAGCCGGCCCACCGGGAAATTTCCCGGTTCGTCTTATGGCCCATCCGCCCCTGCTCGGAAACCACTGGTCCGATTTAGACGAAACTTGATATCTTGGATGCAGTCAGATCAGTTACTAATAAAATGTTTGGGAGCGGAATCGGAAACGGAAATTAGAGATGTTTTTTGGGCGGATACTCTCCTTGCCAATCGTTATATACAGTGTGTCCGCGGATTGAGTTCACATAAGGTATAACTGACAAAAAAAATTCGAGTTAGATGTTAATATTCTAGGAATCGCTTCTGCTTGTTCTCAAATCAAGATTTTGAGAAAATCAATCAAATTAATAAATATACAAGGTATTTTTAAAATCGATTTTTAAAAAAATGGCCAAGAGTAAACTACCTTTATTAGAAGAGATAACAAAAAAAGTATTAAGGAAAGTTGTTTAGAATTAAGTGTGGTGGTAGACTTTCAATTTTCAGACAAATCAGCCTACTTTGATTTTTTAAATTTTTTTGGATTTTTTATGTCAACATACCTTTTATCGTAGCTGTAGGAGGCACTGGATTAGTTAGAATGCCTCCTACAGCCACGATAAAAAGTATGTTGGTATAAAAAACCAAAAGATATTTTAAAAAACAAAGTAGGCCGGTTTGTCTGAAAATTGGAAGTTTGCCATTAATTTTAATTCTAAACAACTTTTCTTAATACTTTTTTTGTTACCTCTTCTAATAAAGGTAGTTTACTCTTAGCCATTTTTTAAAAATCGATTCTGATGGATTTTCTCAAAATATTGGTTTTAGAACAAGCAGGAGCAATTCCTAAAATATTAACATCTAACTCGAATTTTTTTGTCAGTTATACCTTATGTGAACTCAATCCGCGGACACACTGTATATAATTCTTCTGTACGTGTGTATGTCACTGAACTCCTCCTAAACGGCTAGATCGATTTTAATGAAATTTTGTGTGTGTGTTTGAGCGGGTTCCTGGGTGGTTTAGATTCACAATTGGATTGGTGGCGCTGCAATTGAGTTCTAGGATTTTTTTTTTAATTTTTTGACGAAATTTTAAAAACATTTTTAAAAATATTTCTCGCATATCAGAACATATAACCCCAAAATTAAACCCCCACCACACCACCCCCAATGTTTTTTAAAATGAAAAAAATTGAAAATTCGAATATCGAAACGTTTGCTGAACCCGCATACTTTAAAAGCGATTTTCTCGAAAATTTCAAAATAATAAAGTATCATGCTTTTTTAGCGTAGTTGGTCTTAGAATTTCATGCTCTGCCCGAATTCATCATAAAAATTCAGGGTCTCCATTTAAAAAAAGTATCGCTAACGTCATAAGCATAACTCAAAAACAAAAGACAATCTAAAAGTGAAAATTACAGTAAAACATTTATTTTTTTAAATAAAAATTGACGTGTTCTAGGATTTCTTTCAAAAACATTTCAAAAAGTTCTATTTCGATAGCTCTAGAGTCTAGACTTTATACTCGCACTGTATAATTATGTAACACAATAAATAAATAATTTTGAGTAAGGCTGAATTTATTTTTGGATTATAGCAAGCTCAAGTTTGAGATGTATCAATGTAAGTAATCGATGTCTTATGGTATTTTTTAAAACTTTGAAATCGGTCCAATTGGTAAAATTTTAAGTTTGAGTAAATTTTCTGATTTAGAATCGTCAAGAGATATAATTTAATCCAAAATTATTTCAATAACTGCCGCCATTTTCTATAATAATCGATTTGGTTTAAGGTCCTGCATCGGTTTGCTACCAAAAAATTATAATAAACTAGCGGACTCGACAGACGTTGTCCTGCCCGCTGCCTGCTATTAGCTGGTTCAGCAAACGTTTTTTCGATATTCGAATTTTCGATTTTTTTCATTTTAAAAAATATTGGGGGGTGGTATGATGGGGGTTAAATTTTGGGGTTATATGTTCTGATATGCGAGAAATCTTTTTAAAAAGTTTGTCAAAAAATTTTAAAAAAATCCTAGAACTCGATTGCAGCGCCACCAATCCAATTGTGAATCTAAACCATCCAGGGACCCACTCAAACACACACAAAATTTCATCAAAATCGGTCTAGCCGTTTAGGAGGAGTTCAGTTACATACACACGTAAGGAAGAATTATATACAGTGTGTCCGCGGATTGAGTTCACATAAGGTACAACTGACAAAAAAAAATCGAGATTTGTGTAATTATTTTTGTTTTATTTGGAAAATTGTCGCTGAGGACGCACGCGGCCTCAGCGACAATCTTCAGGATGCTAAACGATTTCGCGGACATGGTGCACACAATATTTTGTGGTCAAGAGTAAATATTTATGTAATTGCAAATTTTATTGCTTTTAAAAAATCATTAAAGTTTAATTCATTTAAATAGGTAGGCGGGTGTCATGTAAAAGCGTTTCCATGGAAATGAAATAACTAAAACTAACAATATAATGGGAAACGTTAAGATTGATCAAATGTGATCAAATCTATTCAATAAAGAAATAACTCCGCGTTCGAGTGTTTTCAAGAAAGAGAATTAAAAAATTAAATGCTGTAAGTGAAAGAAAGAGAGAGAGAATGATCACCCGTGCAATTATCCATTTCGATTAATCCATCTTGTGTGCTTCCAAATAAAACAAAAATAATTACACAAATGTAGGGACCCTAGTTTTGACGTTTGGTTTAACGGCCGCCGGCTTCGAAATGAATTTTCGCGTCCTGTGTTGCGTTCGCAAATATTCATTTTGCGTCCACTTGACCACAAAATATTGTATGCAACATGTCTACGTAATCCTTTTTCGTCCAATTTTTTCTCGGTACGTTAAATAGTAATTTCACGGCTTTGGCACACAAATATCTATTTTCTACAACTGTCAAAAAAATGACGACAATTTTGCATCCTTATCGATGGGTATCTCACTTTTTCACATGACCGCAAAATGACTTTTTTAAGATCTTGTGAGCAAAATGAAAAAAATGAGTCATGTTATGGCAGTTAAGTGACAGTTATGATTTGTTTTTGGGGTTAGGTTTTGTTGGAGGCGATTAATAATAGCAAAGTTTTCTTTTTTTTAACGTCGTAGAAAAAACGTTGTTTGTACTTATTTCGTGGCAAAATTTGTGTTTTTATGGGGCCTTCGAATTTATGTTGGTTTCGACCTGGCGGTTTCGAAAAACACCAATTTTGCACACTTAATACAAAAATAACTATTAGGGGCGTTGAGCAATTTTTATCAGAAAATTTGCATCGCCAGTACTTAGATCAATCAGTTCCAAGTTCAGTTTTTTAATTGAAAACTCATTCAAGTAGTAGTAAAATCGATCTGAAAACGGTTGTTTTATAGGAAATTTTCAACGTAGATAGCTAGATGGTTACATAACAATTTTCATAGCAATATAGAAACAGAATTGGACAGATTAGTACTATAAATGTCCTATTAAGTGTGGTGCCCATATAGAACTTTAGTTAGTATGGTGTGTAATATAATATTCGTGTTCTTTTTGTAATCTGAATATGTAACACTTCAAAAACCTAATGTATTATTTTAGTATAGTTTAACATCGAAACTAAATAGCATTTAATTATTTGATTTTACACTAAATGGAAGAGATACATTTTACGATTCGTGGAATTGGCGGTTGATCATAACAATGAATTAAAAAATGATTTATGGCTAGTGGTGTTTTTTCGAGACCTGGGGCTAAAAAGTAAAATAAGATCAAAATAAAAGATAGCGGAATTATAAATGTTTCGCTAGACAAATTAAAGAGATTCAACCTATCTAGTGGCGGCTCGCATCGACAGGCCAGTTTGCGTGGCCTAACCTACAATAATTGTTTGTCCTGATTTTTTTTAAATATTGTTTTGTAATCTATTTATTTATGATTATACACAATTATTTATTTCATTATTTTTGAGTCTGTTTTCATTAAAACTGCATTACAGTAGCAAAACTTCACATTGCATAGTCTATACCCAATAATTTACCCCACGACGCGCCACTATCGTCTATGGACATAACGCCTTACTTTTTGATGCAAATTACAACGCGGTCTTCTGTTGTGAATAATATAATTTTAAAATTTATTATCATTAAATTTTTAATGGTAGCTTAGCGATTTTACAAATTTCAAGTGTCTGATTTTAAGAAAGAAATCTTTTAAATTTGCAGCACTGGGTTACCTAACAGGTAGTGGTCGGTTAAGTAGGCAGGAAGTTGGAATTTATTTTCATCTTGAGGAAAGTCCGACAAAGGGATAGGATTATTTGCGCACTTATATGTAGGTACTTCTTCCACAAGAATATGATTTTTTATCTTAACTGAATCTATGAATAGAGGGGGAAAGTTTCTTAAAAACTTGCTGATTGGTTGTAGGGGTGTAATGTATAAATAAGCTTGATTGCCCAGTATCCACAGTTTCTACAGAGATTTTGCAAGTGCACAAGTAAGAATTTATTAACAATTTAAGTACATTTTATTGACTGACAACATAATGGAAATTGTAACTGTGCCTGGTCAAAGACGTGGTTCGACCTATTACACGTGCAATGCGGACATCGGGTTTTATACAGAATAAATAAAACAAAAAACGGTATAAAATTTTTGATCTGTACGGAGAAAGGGTGTCCAGCACGAGCGTCTGGGGGAAAACCACAGCCATTTACCAGACGCGAAAAGGGATGAAGCGTTGCGTTTAAAAGTGGTGATGTAAGAAACGGCGAGTAATACGAGCGAAGACATTAAATCTATATTTGTTACACAAAGTGCGAGGTATGTATCATATATTTATGCTCTTATAAACGAAACTTAACTTGTAGAAAAAACGCACATTGTTTGCGATTACTTTTTATTGTATTTCTACCGAAAGAAATTCATTAACAGGAATTGGTAATAGTAGTGTACCTAGGGGTGTTCTGGGACACTTTCGGTGGTTTAAAACTTGGCTAAGTGTCACGTGGCGAGGTCATTGACCTCTGGTTTGAAACTTGGCCAAGTCTAGCCGAACGTCACGGGTCTAGCCTAGGCCAAGGTCACGGGCGGGGGCGGGGTCATTGGCCTCACCTAGGTCACGTGCCACTTCCGGGGAATTTTTTGGACTAAATGTCTAATTTTGAAATTTTTACAAGACTTATCAAAATGTTCCCAGGCTCAACAGGATGTGAGTCATCGTCTGACAATGCAAACATGTCCATTCTTGCAGGATGTTGTTATCAGTAAATAGAACAATGACGCCCATTGTTTGAGAAATCTGCACGACATTGGACAATGAAGCCATTGTTGTCTGGAGATTAAAATGTGCAAAGCTGGTAAATAAAACAATGACATCCATTGTTTTAAAATCAGCACGATAATTGGACAATGAAGCCATTGTTGTCTGGAGGATTTTTTGCTGACCTCCATTATCAGATAAACAGGATGTTATTGTCTGAAGCTTTAGACTTGTCCAGACATGTTTGAGAAATGCCTGCAAGAGTTAGTATTACAACCGCACGCGCGCGCGAACATGTCTGCGACAGACAGCGTTACCGAATTAAGTTCGAATTCAATAAAAACCATCAGAGGCGCGATAGCGATTTTAAAATATAGTGATGAGGCTGAGACATTGATTAAACATGTAAATAAAACCATTTTAATTGTTAGTCGATTTATCCTTAAGCATAGTTTTAAAAATGAAAATCCATTCAGGCTAGAGGCAAATTTAAGTTTATTAAAGGGTCAACGGCAATTATTGAGAAATTTAAAAGCAAAATTAGCAAAGAAGGGGGCAGGTGTAGGGAGTGGTCAGCAGCAGCAAAAGAACAAGCTGGTATGGGAAGATGTAGAATCTTGTTTCAATAGTAGAATAAGAACAAGTATGATTGTAAATTTAGGCTACAAGGAACCACAAGAAATTCCTGCAAAAGCATACAAAAGTTTCTCAATAAAAGTGAAACCAATTACTAAAAATAACTTAATGCTTAAAGCTATGTCTGTCTGTCTGTCTGTCAGTCCGCCCGCCTGTCGGTCTGCCTGTCTGTCTGTCCACCAAATTTATAGACACTGATAATGGAGGTGATTAACTACATCTGGTGTAAAGACTCCATACATTTTAGCAACCTTGCTAATTTCTCAAACAATTACATCCGGCTTACATAATGGACCCACCCTCATTACAAAGAAAAATATTACGACAAGTATTTCTATGAATTTTCAAAGTTATTTCCATGGTTTGGTTGCAATCGTATGGATATCACCGTTACGCTAGATGGACATCCGGACTTTAAAACTGATACAAAGCCACAACTTCCAGACGGGTGGAGTTGGTTTGATGACAATGTGACGGAGCCCATCAAGGAGCATTTAAAAATTTTGAGATTAGAACGTGAATGTGTGAAAGAAATCGTATATGATTTATGGTGATGTCCGCCTGCCCATCTGTTAAATGTTTGCATTATGAGCCAACAGTCTGCGTCATACAAATCATATAAATGAAATTGTTAGTATAATAGAAGAGTTAAAAGAGGCAGGAATAATTGAATAAATCCAGCTCGGAAACAGCACGAAGAGATCATCCAGATAGAGATGACTACAACACCTCTACCACAATAATTGACTAGTGTATAATATATTTGTAATAATTTTATGCATGTAAATTAGACAAATAAAATACAATTATATTTACAATTGTCGTTTTATTACACCGTCGTGCCCATAAAACCGTTACAGGAACAGCTGTCTTCCTGTCTAGCTGTCTAGCTGTCTATCTGTCTGCCTGTCTGTCTGTCTGTCAATCTGTCTGTCTGCCTACCTGTCTGTCTGTCTGTCTGTCTATCTGTCTGCCTGCCTGCCTGCCTGCCTGCCTGCCTACCTGCCTGTCTGTCTACAAAATTTGCAGACACTGATAATGGGAAGGTCACTAACTACATCCGGTGTAAATTTCTCAGACAAACACTCCATACAGGTTAGCAACCTTGTACATTCCCAGATTTTCCCGCCAAAAACCTGATCATAATTTAAAATTCACCGTCAAAATAATGCGCAGAATTTGAATTTCCCGCCCAAACCTAAGCAGAATTTGAATTTCCCACCAAAACTGCGCAGAATTTGAATTTATCGCCAAGCATGCGCAAAAAACCCTCGCGCAGACCCCCGCGCAGACCTGCTCAGAAACCCCAGACAATCACATCCGGTTCATTTTTAGCAACCTTGCACATTCCCAGACGCTCACATCCACAAGTCTTGGCAGGTCTGACATCTGGCGACACGCAAATATAGTCTCTATTAACACCTGCAACAAAGGAGATGATAGGATAACTTATAAAAACTGAAAGATGCTGGGTGGCTACAAAAATATGATCAACAGACGACTATTTCATCGCTCCGTTTTGTATTATAAAATTCTGCTATTTAGAACTACCAGTTTAGGATTGGCTTGCGGATGTCTTATATTGCAAAAACCAACTTTTATGCCTTGCTGTATTATTTACTTGATTCAAGAATCTGGCCTGTAGGAGCTTTAGTTTTTTCGTGGAAACTTGACACAGTCAACCTAACGACTTAAAGATTTTTACGTAAGACTCAAATTTTAGATTCGATTAGAAATTCAAGAAAATGTTTGCATTAAACAGGTATCTGGACCTGATTTCTAAGCAATGAATTTTTTATGCGGTAAAAATGAACTGTCCCTCGCCGTTGGATATCGTGTATAGCATCCTTATTAATTAGAGTATTGTTGTGGCCTAATAGCTTTTATTTGGTTTTATTTAGTTCTTATTTTCAGGGCTTTATTTTACAATTTTGATATCTTACCTTTTGTCTGCAGTCTTTAGCATGTAATTGTAATAATCTTGAGTATTAGTCGTGCAGATTTTTCAAATGTATTATCTGCTAATATTTTCTTTAGGTATTTTATCACCCCTCTTAAATATCTCTCTACCGGATTGGCTTGCAGATGTCTTATACTGCAAAAAAAAACAACTTTTATGGCTTGCTGTATTGTTGTATATATAAACCTCGCGTTTTTAAAATAAGTTGTATTATCTGCTAATATTGTGTTTGGTTTTCCAAATTCTATAAAATATTCATTTACATAGCGTTCTTAAAACCAAGGGCGCTAACACAAGATGTAAATAAACCATAACATTCTTAAAGCCAATGTGCTAACACAAGAACAAAGAAGGTGTCTGTTTTATGAGATTGATATGCGGAAGTTGCAGACACTTCAAGATAACTGAAAACTGAAAACTGTTTTGTATTATAAAATTCTGCTGTCTAAGACCACCGTACTTATGTGTGTGTTAGCTTCCTACCATTTTTTAGTGCTGGAATGTGTATAAGATTGGCTAAAACTACATCAAACCTGCTAACTGAAAAATATTTTTTACTAATATATATTGCTGTTCGATATTTGACAAGGCCCGGTTTGGCAGCTGCATTACAAGTTTTCTGTCTGTCTGTCAGCAGTGCTTTCGAACCTATATTAAAACAATCTAAAATTTAGGTCTTACGTAAAAGAAAGCAATATGCAATTAAATGGTACTGTTGCTAATAGCGGTATAGAAAATTTTTAACTCAGTTTACACTCCGAACTGTAACCTGTAAATCTCTACAGCATAATAATATTTCTTTAGGAAATTGCTTTCTGCTAAAGTGAGGGATGCTGTCTTCAGTACATAAATCCAACAGCAAAAAGCGAAATAAATAACTATCGGCTCAATTTCGAGACTGTGTATTTAAAACTGATCTAACTGACAACTGGTGTAAATTATGGTAGCCGAAACAAGGTAGCCGAATAGCAGCCCAACCCCCGTTTCTTACCTATATGACTTCATTGTTCAATTATTTTTACCAACCTTGCAACTAAGCTACTTCAAACTTTTAACCTACGCCCGCACAATTCAAAAGTATAGCTCCACTAGTCGTAATAGATTGATCTAGACAAAATGAATCATTAAAAGGCGGTGCTGTAGATATTCGGCTTAAATTTGAAACCAATACTGATATACCAAAAAACACTTCAGCTTACGCATTGATTTTATTCAATCGAAAAGTGAAATATAATCCTTTTACCAGTGACATAAAAATAGTTAGCTAGATACTAGTTCGACTAGTTCCAGATTGATTGTTCTTTCGACAACATTAGCGATGAAATTTATAGATATTCAAGGTTTTCAATATAAAAATAGCAACTTTATTTGCAAAGAAATAGCTGTATATGATAGTGATACAAATGTTACAATCCACCGGATAGTAGAACTGCCGATACCTTACGAACACCTTTCAAATTCTCTAAAAGATCAAGTGATTTGGCTTACAACTAATTTGCACGGGTTAGAATGGAGCAATAATAATCAGCATGACACAATACCCTACGAAAAATTATCTCTGTACATACGAGAGGTCATACAAAGCGGTGATTCCATATTTCTTAAAGGGTTAGATAAAAGAAGATGGTTTAAAAAAATGCTGATTGGAGAACAAACTGATAATGTAAAATTTGTCGATTTACCAGCTTGCCCAAATATAAAACAATTAAAGACCTTGTATAATTATATTAATTTTTGTTCTCATCATATTGGTACACGGGTTCAATGTGCCATACAAAATGTTCACATTTTGCACAAGTGGTATAATCAAAACCATTAATCGCAGTTATCGCATCTGCTGTCTACTTGTTCAGACATGTTCAGACTTGTCCAGACCTCTTATAGCTTACGCAAACACTTCCTGCAGCCGGTGTAAGGTAGGGGAGAATATTATATATAAGAATACTAATCATAGAAACAATTTTGAATGATCATTTGATGACGAGCAGGAAGCTACTTGATCTGGTTCAAATGGTGGAAAAACGAATGTTTGACAACTGTCCTTCTGATTCATCCAGTTGTTTCTTATCGACTTGAATATATGTACTGTATCAAACAGGAGGAATATTTTACAATTTGCATCATATGGGTTTATTATGAAAGAAGTTATGGTGCCACCACTAAGTAAATTAATCATGTTTCCATTTGTTTTGTAGTTATCAGATACTAATGCCACAATTACATATCCTGCCTTCGTTAACGCTTCAATAACTATTAAAGTTAATTCATGTAATTGCTCGCCATTCAAATGTTTTGCCAGGGACAACCCCACTGCCGTCTTTATTTTTTTGACAATATGGATTGCAACATAAAAGTCTGTACAGTAGTTGCTATTTCCCCTTTAGGGCTCCCCTCGGCATATACATTATATCCTTTCAGTTTGCCACCTTTGTAAGTTATTTTGGGTGTGTTATGTATTTCATCAAGCATAACTGTAACACATTTATAATTTTCAGGTAAATGTTTTAACTTTTCAGCAAGATAGCATCTATGACTATCGTTAATGCCAGGACTGTCGGTGCCTAATTTCATTTTTAAGCTATTTAAATAACGAGGAGTAGGTAAAGTCAACATATTGATAGGTTTTTCCGGGTTTTGCCGTGGTCGTCGATTTGAACTTGACGTTTCGCTGCTCATGCTGTCAGCTTCTTCAGAAGTTTTCTAAAGACTGATGTTGGTGCCTTTTGCTCCTGGTTATATACCGAGAAGTCGTTACGGTTGGCTGCTCATGTAGAGCTTGTATGTTGTAACATACATACATCTACATGAGCAGCCAACCGTAACGACTCTAACATACAAGATCTACATGAGTAGCCAACCGTAACGACTCCTCGGTATATAACAAGGAGCAAAAGGCACCAACATCAGTCTTTAGAAAACTTCTGAAGAAGCTGACAGCATGAGCAGCGAAACGTCAAGTTCAAATCGACGACACGGCCAGTTTATATTTAATTTAGATCTGTTTAATCTTGAATTAAACAGGCAAATTTCAGTTCACATTTACGAAATATTAAAAACCAATCTTGTTTCGCAAGCATCGAGTTTAAAGACCGGAGCAAACTGCAAACTTAGCATTTCACGCCATAAGCGACCTACTAAACACAAGTTCACCGCTCTGGCTTGCAAACACACACGGAAATGCAATCCGCTTACAGTGCTGAATTGCTACTTCGTACCTTTAAACGCGCTCTAGTAATCTACACAATAATTGAACTTTGATATGTTACTTAGTTAGGCATTCTTGTTTTGTATAAATAGAACGTTTATTTTCGTAATAAAACAATCTGCATCTAATGTCTGATTCATTCACTACGTCGCTACCCTGATACCAAGCCATAACATTATTGGGACGTGAGGCTGCGTCCCTCAGGGTAGTTTACTGTCGCCCCTTTTAAGTACCATTAACTACATTGGTTGAAAACATAAATGCGGTCTCATTTATGTGCTTAAGGGATAGAACCAGCGCAAAGCAACGGAAACCTGATCAGCCTCCAGGCAATTCTGTTCATGGTCCTTCGAGCCGGATCTGTCTCCAACTAAAGAACAAACACATCCCAAGAGTCACCAGCATCCCGAGAAGAAGATAACATCTGCCAACCACCCAGGTCCCAAAAAATGGCTAACAACATAGAGAAATTTAACAAATTAGCTGTCGCCCAAGAAGAGCTCGCGCAGAAGATGAAACAAATATTATCTAACAGCAAAAAGGACCCTGCCAGCCGAAAAAATGAAGCCTACATCGCCAGTCGCTGGACGAACTTTGGAACACTGCAACTAAAAATCATGCAGAAATGAGGCAGCTAAGTATTCCAACTCATAATTATTTTACAACAGGGTATTACGATCAAATTAAAGCCATATACGGCGAAGCAAAAAGTTACTTGCAGAGCTGTTCATAATCAACGGAAATTTCCAACCCCTCTGTAAGTAGGAAGCAAGAGGAAATGGTGGCCAATCCAGAGCAAAAGGTTCGTATCCGAAAACTGCAAATTCGGGTTCAGAATTTTAAGCAAGTGATGGACGACGCCGAACTAACACAAGAATTAGGGAGGCCCGCCATCACGACAAGGGAATTAAGAGCAAAATGGGATCGTGTGGTCGAAATGGACGAAGAAGTTATGTCTAACGAAATGGCTTCAGAACAAATGCACTTCAGTCCTGAATATACTACGTTGGAAGACAGGTATAGAAATTTAATTATTTTATTGCAAGCACCGACAAGGAACGAGCAAGCAGCAGCCATCTCGCTTCCTTAAGTCAAAATCCCCATATACGAGGCAAATTATGAGGAATGGGCCACTTTCAAGGACCTGTTGACTAAATTAGTAGATGACTACCAGAACATGGACGATGTCATCAAGATGCAATATCTACAGACGCATGTCAAGGAAGAGCCAATCTGACTGATCCAGTATCTAGCTGTTACCCAAGCAAACTACAACACCGCCTGGTATCTGCTGTAACAAAGGTATCAAAATAATCGCCTTATTCTAACTAAATTGCTAGACAGCATATTCGATCTGCCGGTCCTCTCCAAAGAATCAGCCCAAGGGTTAAAAAGATTGCACGACTCCATCAAGGAATGTGTGGAGGCAATTAAAAATTTAGGCATCTCCACCGACAGTTGGGGTCCGTGGATTAACAGAGCTATCGCTCGAAAATGGCATCCTGAAACCAACAAATTATATGAGCAGTCGATTCAATGTCCAAACGAAGTTCAGGATTACCAAAATTTAATGGCTTTCCTGCAAGTGCGGTTCCAATCGTTGGACTCCATAGATGGAGCTCGAAAGCCAACGCAGGAAAGACCATAGAAGAATTACGCTTTCGCATCCCTAAATTACAAGCTGTGCCATGGAGATCATTACATCGACAACTGTAGTCAATTCCAGAAGCTACCTACCCATGAAAAACAAGAAGCAGTAAAAACCTATCGATTGTGCTATCGATGCTTACGGCACGATTCAAATATACCATGCCGTGCCTATTTTAATTGTAGGATCTGTCGCTTCCCGCATCATACACTGCTTCATAAGGCGCAGCCACCATCAAGGCCGCTCCCTGCCCAAAAGATGAGGACGTCAGCTCATGCAGTAGCCATGAAGATTTCCAACTTTCCAGAGAAGAAGCCGAAGTCGGACATCATCACCTTGCGCACAGGAGAGCCAAGTTCTACTTGCCACAGCAATGGTTCAAGTAAAAGCAGCATCCGGGATGACTCATCTATTACGAGTATTAATAGATCCCGGGTCTCAGGGGTCATTTATCACGGAAGCATCAACCGAATTATTGGCTTACCCAGGACCAAAGTTCGAGCTGAAATCACAGGAATCGGGAACAGCGAGCCAAAAATTGCTAAATGGAAAATCCCAGGTTTGATCACACCTAGATTTTCAAGTAACTTTTCCCTACCTGTCAATTTACTAGTACTTCCTAAACTTACAAAAGCCATGCCTTCATCACCTATTCCAAATATAAATATCAATTCCTGGAGCAATATCTTCATCGCAGATCTAACCTTCAACCAACCTGGTCCTACAAATATAATTCTAGGCGCCAAAGAATATTCCAAAATAATTCTAGGTGGAATCACTAAAACAAAGCATGGCATCTTGGGACAGAATACCGAGCTGGGCTGGATTTTATCTGGAACCATTGAAAGACAACATAACGACAGCATTAAAGTCAACACCATGGTTGTCAAAATTGAAGAAGACTAACAGTTACAAAAATTCTGGAACATAGAAGAAGCTCCCACTCAACGAAAAATTTTCCCAGACGATCAGGTATGTGAGAATATATTCACAAACACAGTGCAGCGAGACGAAGATGGAAGATGCATAGTGAAAAACCATTCAAGCAAACTCCAGTGAGCATGGGAAGGTCCAAACCTTCAGCATTGGCAAGACTATTGCATCTGGAAAAGAAGCTGGGACAAGATCAAGATCTAGAAATCCAATACAAGAAATTCATGCAAGAATATCTAGATTTAGAACATATGGAAAGAGTAGAAAAGAATCAGGAAAACAGTGGCAAGTATTACATTCCACACCACGGCGTAATCCGAGAAGCAAGTTCATCAACCAAGCTCCGTGTCGTCTTCAACGCTTCGAGCAAGGCATCTTATGAAAAATCCTTAAACGAAGTCATGTATGCTGGACCAAAACTTCAGCAAGACCTGGTCGACATTTTACTCCGATGGAGGACTCAGAAGGTCGTCTTCTCTGCTGACATTGAGAAAATGTACCGATAAATCAAGATGGACAGCCAAGACCAGGAGTATCAAAGAATCTTATGGAGATTCGATCAATCACAGCCAATCAGGGAATACAGGTTATGCACAGTCACTTATGGAACCGCATCAGCTCCCTATCTTGCCATCCGAACCTTGCACCAATTAGCAGAGGACGAGAAATCTTCATTGCCATTAGCAGCAGAAGTTGTGAAGAGAGATTTCTATGTGGACGATGTGCTCTCCGGAGCCGACACTTTAGAAGAAGCAATCAAGCAGCAAGGTCAGTTAATTTCCTTATTACAACGTGGAGGTTTTACCCTACATAAATGGTGCAGTATTGAATTAGCCGTCATACAAGAACTACCCGAAGAATTGAAGGAGCAAACATACCTCGAAATAAGTGAGGACGGCGTAAAGAAGTCATTGGGCGTCCATTGGTCTCCATATGAAGACGTGTTTTGCTTCAAGGTGGATGTGAAGCAAAAGGAATCCACAAAACGCACCATATTATCCGAAGTCGCTAAAATCTTCGACCCATTGGGTTGGTTAGCACCCATCATTATCACTGCTAAACTACTCATCCAAAAGCTATGGCTCGAAAATATCAAGTGGGACGACCCAGTTTCAGAATGTATCCAAGGCAAATGGGAAACGTTCAAATCTCAACTCAAATCGGTGGAAGAAATTACATTACCAAGGTGGCTTTTTACCAAAAAAGAAGCCCAAATAGAACTGCACGGATTCTGTGACGCTTCCGAAAAAGCTATTGGGGCCGTGGTCTACACCAGAATCATCACGTCATCAGGCCAATCTAAGGTATCATTATTAATAGCAAAATCCAAGGTGGCACCAGCTCGAGCAAAGACAACTCTACCCAGACTGGAACTCTGCGCAGCAGTACTACTTTTCAATCTATTACAACGGGTAATCACAGCACTGGACATTCCTAAGGTAGCTACCTTCGCCTGGACAGACTCCATGGTCGCATTAGGATGGATAAAGGGAGATCCAGTAAGATGGAAGATATTCGTCGCAAACCGCGTAGCCGAAATCAACCATCTGATTCCGGCTCAACATTGGAACCACGTCAAATCCGAAGAAAATCCTGCAGACGTCATCTCCAGAGGCACTAGTCCAGGGAAATTAAAGGAATATGTACTATGGTGGGATGGACCAAGTTGGTTAGTTAACAAAGAGTTATGGCCATGTCAACCAGATACCGCCACAACCAGTGAAGAAGCAAAAGGTTACACTGTGCATCAAGCTACAGTTCATCAAGACAAGAACGAAGTTATTCATGGCTTTTAGTCTCTGACAAGAATGGTACGAGTCGTGTCCTACTGCCGAAGATTCATCAACAAGTGTAGGCGTCTTCCAATTCAACCAGGATGTCTATCAGTTAAAGAAATGGAAGACACCATCCTCACACTCATTAAGGTCGTCCAAGGAAGTGATCCTATTGTGAGGGCAACAGGATCTCAACTCCAAAAGAGAAAATGTGTGGACTCCAATAACAAACTCGCCAATCTCAATCCATTCATCGATCATCATGGAATCATCCGTGTTGGAGGAAGACTAGAAAATTCAACCTTATCCTACCACGAAAAACACCCAATTATCCTTCCTTATTCCAATCATGTTTCCAAATTAATAATCCATGAGGCACATTTACGTACTTTACACGGTGGCACTCAACTCACACTGTCCTATGTCCGAAGAAAATATTGGATCATTAACGCGAAGAAAGCTGTCAGCTCCAGCATCAAGAAATGTTTTCGATGTATCCGATTCAAGGCAGAGGCACCCCAGCAATTAATGGGGAATCTTCCATCAACCAGAGTCAATTCAACCCCGCCATTCTTCCATTCAGAAGTGGACTATGCCGGTCCAATACAAATTCTAACATCCAATGGAAGAGGGCATTTTTCATCCAAGGGGTACATTGCTGTTTTTGTCTGTGTATCAACCAAGGCAATACATTTAGAAGCCGTCAGCCGTCGCAGGACATCATGGCTCAAGAACCTTCGCCAATGGTATGGACAAAGTACAACATCCCTTTCAGGAAAGCAACAGACAAAATTCAAGTCATGCAATTGATCGTCAACGCCCTAGGAGGGCAGGACACATGAAGAAGAAGAAGAAGCGACATGGCAACTAACAGCTTCCTAGCAGTCTTCAGGAAGTTCATCGGCCGAAGAGGATGCTATGCACATCTTTATAGCGACAACGGAACGAATTTCGTCGGAGCATGAAAAGTCTTGGACAAGGAGATCCGTCAAGCAATGGAAGGCCCAGTTATCCAAGAAAATGTATCCACCATTGGTACCCAATGGCACTTCATCCCTCCAGTAGCCCCGCACTTCGGAGGGATATGGGAAGCAGGAGTGAAATCAATGAAGCATCATCTGAAAAGAACCATTGGTAAAGCTACTCTAACATTCGAAGAATTGGCAACTCTGCTTTGCCAAATCGAAGCCTGCTTAAACTCACGTCCTCTGTGCCGACAAGGCAACGATATTGAAGACACCACTGCATTGACACCAGGCCATTTCCTGATAGGAAGAGAGATAATATCACCACCGGACCCAATCAGCACACCAATATCAACAAATCTGTCAAATCGCTGGAGAATAATCCAAAAAATTAAGCAAGATTTTTGGAAATCATGGAGCTCAGGCTACCTTCATGGATTACAGCAAAGAAACAAATGGAAGAAACAGGTGGAGAACATAAAAGTTGGTGACCTAGTGTTAATCAAAGAAGAAAATATCAATCCTAGTAAATGACCCTTAGCAAGAGTTACCGACATTCATCCTGCAACCGATGGATTTGTACGAGTGGTAACAATCCAGAAATCAGGAGGACATCAATTAAAACGATCCATAGACATAGTCCACGGTCGGCGTACTGTCCAAAGAAAACGGTCGGCGTTGTGTCCACGGTCGGCGTAGTGTCCAAAGGGAACGATCGGCGTAGTGTCCACTACAGTGTTGCATTTGCTATTAATTTTTATTTTAAGCGTCGGCGTTGTATCCACGGTCGGCGTAGTGTCCACAGAGGACGGTCGGCGTAGTGTCCAGGGTCGGCGTAGTGTCCACGGTTGGCGTAGTGTCCACGGTCGGCGTTGTGTCCAGTCGGCGTAGTGTCCTAGACTCAAACAAAATCGGGAAGAAATAAAAACGAATATTTCTTGACAGCATATTGTCGAGCATTAAATTGCGCAACTTTTCCAAGTTTAAACCACCCCTCTAACTCTTACCGTTTTCGAAATCCCCATGGTTAGGCTCGAATTTGAATCACCCTG
This sequence comes from Agriotes lineatus, assembly GCA_940337035.1. Lineage (NCBI taxonomy): Eukaryota > Metazoa > Arthropoda > Insecta > Coleoptera > Elateridae > Agriotes > Agriotes lineatus. The sequence goes on along the minus strand of CALNHX010003773.1, from coordinate 59,798 downwards.
TATATAAACGCAATAAGAGCATCTACAAACGCTATTTGACACGTTTGAATTAGTTTAAATATGAAACCAAATAAACGAAAATTATTAATGTTCAAAATAATTCGAAATTGTCTCACAGTGTCTTCTACAGCTTGCAAATTATATATAAATGCAATAATACCATCTACAAACGCTATTTAACACGTTTGAATTGGTTTGAATATGTAACCAAATAAACGAAAATTATAATGTCCAAAATAATTCGAAATGGTCTTGCAGTGTCTTCTAGAGCTTGCAAATTATATATAAATGCAATAATAGCATCTACAAACGCCATTTCATACGTTTGAATTGGTTTAAAAATGAAACAAAATGAACGAAAATTATAATGTCCAAAATAATTCGAAATGGTCTCGCAGTGTCTTCTACAGCTTGCAAATTATATATAAACGCAATAATAGCATCTACAAAGGCTATTTAACACGTTTGAATTGGTTTGAATATGAAACCAAATGAACGAAAATTATAATGTCCAAAACAATTCGAAATGGTCTCGCAGTGTCTCCTAAAAATTGTAAATTATATATAAACGGAATAATAGCATCTACAAACGCTATTTGACACGTTTGAATATGAAACCAAGTGAACGAAAGTTATAATGTCTAAAATAATTCGAAATGGTGTCGCAGTGTCTCCTACAGATTAAAAATTATATATATATGCAATAATAGCATCTACAAACGCTACTTGACACGTTTAAATTGGTTTCAATATGAAACCAAATGAGCAAAAATTATAATGTCCAAAATCATTCGAAATGGTCGAGCAGTGTCTCCTACAGCTTGCAAATTATATGTAAATGCAATAATAGCATCTACAAAAGCTATTTGACACGTTTGAAGTGGTTTGAATATGAAACCAAATGAACAAAAATTATGATGTGCTGTTTGAGGCTTTCGCGGCTACTCAAACAACATGAGCCACCAAAGAGCATGGCCATCGCGTGGGTTTTTGCTCGACTTCACCAGGTGCAAGGCACATTAAGCCAGAAAATGCTGGGTGTTCATATACAAATACTACACGGTCTAAGCCGAAATTCTATGATAAGGGAATAAAAATTATGATGTCCAAAATAATTCTCAATGGTCTCACAGTGTCTCCTACAGCTTGAAAATTATATATAACATGGAAATCCGTTGTCTAATAATGACTAATAACTAATAATTATTGTAACACAAGAAGCTGTTTCACTTTCGATTAATATAACAGAGAGGTACGTTCAACTTGGGGTCTATCGTAAAACCCGACGCTAGGTTCCTGCCCCAAAACCTGCATCTTTATTTTCTCAAGTGGACAGCTAAATTTTTAGAAGTAGCTTGGTGAAAACGATTGCTATGTCAACTATGGTTTGGTAGTTACAAATGGAACAAGATTTGATTTATTTGCTATCACCATTGCCCTCTGTGAGGACCAACTGCAATCCATAGGTACTTCTCACGTGAGAGAGTTGTCCCCACCACTAAATGCATGCTCTTAAGTGAAAATTCAGACCGTCCGCGCCGGGAGTCAACCTCTCGCCCGCTCCGGCACGAGCGTTCCGTGTTTCACTTTAACCTCGACTGCAGCTGCGAGAACGCTCGCCCATGGAGGCCTCATAAAGCACCTATATAATGGACGTCGTCTAACCTACGAGAAATGTTAAAATATACATCCAAAAAACTGTAATAGTAACCAACAATCAAAATGGAATGTGAAACAAAACATATCTAATTTATAATAATGTTATAGAAACGACCTAGACTAAACAAAGTGAATAACTGCATGTTATCAACACATATACAAGCAATAGCAATAGCCTGCATATAAAAGGATTAGTATTACATTTAAATCCTGGAATTATAGTAAAAATTTTGAATTTAAGCGGCAACGATATATATTCTTCAATTTGGTTTAATGAATTACAGCTTTTCAAAGATGATAAATGATTTAATAAAACACGAACTATGGAATCACTTTTAATTTACATCATTTTCTTCCAATACAAAATACTTCACAAACAGGTACTTTTTGTATTATTGCTTCAGCTTGAACTTTGGGAAGCCGTGGATGGAGCAATAAAGTCCTCCAGGAGACTCGATCTTTAGAAAATAATAAAAACTCGTTAAAATAGCGTATTTACATTTATTTGAGTTGTTAATACTAACCTCCAGATATTCGTTAGCGGTTTTTAAAAGGATTCTCCAAAGGTGATCCAAAAACCTTCGACGATCCTCAGATTTAACGTGCGGGGTTATTAAAAATTCGAGAAGTATGGGGTCCGGGTGCTGTTTAAAGAATAAGGTTTATTTAATGGACTCCCTTGGACATACACAAACGATTGTAAAACTTACTCCATTTTGGTCCAGGTATGAGCACACTAACTCATATATGCCTTCGTTAAATATTCTAAACGAGCTGATCAAAACGCCACGAACTAGCGTTTTCATTTCCCTTGAAGAAACTAGCTTCATGTCCAGCTAACAAACAAAATGTGTCATTGTATGTACACTAATGGATGTTTGCACTTACCTTGTGATATATGCAAGTACAGGTATGGTGTCTTCTTAAGTTCATTATAATTAATTTTTCCATGGTAACAAGTTTAAGATTTTACAGTTTTAGTCACTTAATGCGGATTACTATAAATTACACGCTTCTATAGCGCTTAATCACATTTAAAACTCGACTGAAAATAGGTGTCGCGCGAAGCTGGAACTACCACATTATGTTCTAAGACACCCCTTCCAATATTTCCTAACAACATACAGCGTGGTTCAGAAAGTTTGCACCTTGTAAGACAATGTGTTATTTATAATCACGTTATAATTATGATAAAAATGCTGGTGCATACTTAGGACTAAAATAGAACTGATCAAATCGACTTCCATAATGTACAGGGTGTCTAACTTTTAATGACATTAAATAGAAATTTATGTTATCAGTACAGCCAGACGTAACTAATTTGCATATTATGGGGTCAATTTTTCGAGTGCAACACGATGCTGAAAACAGAAACTGATTGTATATAGTGTGGTTATTTTATCCTGTAACAAGTAGGAAAGCTAAACTTCACACATGTGTAACAGTCGTGTTCAAATAAATCTGGAACATTATTTTAAAATGTAGTTTGGGTTAAAAATTGAACAATTTTTCCGATTTCATGCTATTATGATAAGACACAGATTTCATTTACTTGTCAAAGTTTAAAAGTATTTATATTTTTCAAAAAAATTCATGGATATATTGTTCAATTTTTAACCCATACTACATTAAAAATACTTCCCAGATTTATTTGAACACGACTGTACGTTGCTTACCTACTTGTTACAAAATAAAATAATTATTTCTATTCGTCGTCACGGTTTAAATGTTTTTCAAAAAACATTAAAATTGAAGAAATAAGCATTTTTAATGCACTGATTCACGCACTTAGATTAATATACTGCTTATATTTTTGTTCCGTGGCCTACTGGAAATGCATTAAATTAGAAAAATTGTCAGGCATTCATGAGTGTGTATTTAGACATACATTGTTAGATTACTAAGAAATTGCATGCCCTTAAAATATTTCGTAAAAAATCAAAATTCCGAAACTATTAATAAGGCACAAAAATATGTTTTGTTATAATTTTACGGCTTTTGGTTTTACCGGTATTGACATATGCTTTTTTTAAGTGATACTTTTTCCAAAATGTTTACATAAGCAGTATGTAATTGTTAAAAAATATTTTGGAGTACCTACATTCAAAAATGGAAGATTCATTGTATCTCTCTACAAGAATTAAACCATAAAATAAATATCTAATATTTCGGAAAGTGAGCTGTGAAGTAACTATAGAACATAATCAAGCAGATTCTGACAGAAAGATCGTACATCATCCAAGCAAATTTTTCCAACAACATTAATTCACGTCCCGTTTGTAACCCACTTGCGTCTGCTATGACTAGAAATGTATGTACACAATTTTAAAAGAATCGGAGAGGACAAAAAATAATAATACCTACACATTTCAATCATTTCATATTTTAGCACTACAATTTAGTAAATGTGACGTTTCTTCGTCGATAAATTTCTATGTTTATATTTTAAAATTTTATTATTTAAGAGAACCACTGCACTTTGGACAAATAAAATCTGACTAGCAATTTAATTTCACATTTTTTTCTGGTTTTGTAATAGTTTACAAAGCGTAGTATGCCTCTCCTCTGATCATTTTTATACTATTATCGAATAATTCATTATTGTTCTTGTAAAACATAAAAGCAAACTAAGTGAAAATAATTCCATTTCTGTGAATATAGGTGCATGTTCAAAAGTGATTAATTACGGTGATGGAGAATGTCCAGTATTTTTTCAATGTTAGTGAACGAAAATGAATTATAAAGCACAATCGGTGCGAGAATATGATACTACTGACGGCTCGATATAATATATTTGTTAGGGGTAGGCGGCATGCTAAAGGAGATCTCTTATGTAGCCACCTGAACATTCTTTTGTTTTGTCTACAAATTAAAAGGTCAGATAAAGGCTGCAAAGCCACCACTGGTAACTCTTTGTGTGATAATATTTTCAAAGCCGACGTAAAATTGTTATATACAAAGTGTCTCAAAATATATTAACAAACCTCTATAGGAAATTCTACACACAAAATTAGAACGTTGTAGACTAATTAATTTCCAAATTAACTGAAAAAAAAAATTGGAAGATGATTTCTTAACAATTACAATACTGTCTTCGTCGTTTAGACAAGAGAAGTAGAAACATACGCTAAAAAATACGTAGAAGCGTTATCAATATAGATCAAAACAATACTTTCAGAGCTTTCTAGGCAGACACAATTGAACTAGAGAAACAAATAATGAAACAAAATCTATACTTATAAAAATCAATCGCCGTGTGTTAGTAACGCAAAAACTCGAGAACGATTTGACCGATTTGGACGAGTTTTTTTTTTGTTTTGTTGATCTTACTCCCGAGGTGGTTTAACAAAAAAGAAAATTCGGAAAAATCCAAAGGGAAAGCCGGAAAATTGGAAAATATCGAAAGTGTGTTTTTCTATGCACTGTACGACTTTCTATTTGCAATCATACTTTTATGATTCTGTGCTTAATGGTTTGAAGGGTTTTCCCCATCCTGTCATAATCCAAAACAACGTTTGCCGGGTCAGCTAGTACTTAATAAAACGATTAGAAGAAGGGGAAGAAGATATAGCCAGAAAGCCCGGGTGGGCAGTTTTAAATACGGCAAAATTTTATCGAGAAAAGTTCAGAATGATAAATTATGGCCCCATACAAAATTTCAGAAAGATATACCTACTTAAAATTAAACCGTTAAAATTGTATTTATTAAAACTGACGGTTTGATCTAAGTAGGTAGAACTTCCTGAAATTTTGTATAGAGCCTTAATTTTTCATTTGAACAACTTTTCTTAGTAACATTTTGCCGTATTATAAACAAAAATGGTAGTTTACCTGAGAAGAAAATACAATTTATTTTGTTTAATCTAAAAATAACGGTTTAATGTAAGGAAGTAGATATATCTGAAATTTTGTATAGGGCCATAATTTATCATTCTGAACAACTGTTCTTGGTTAAATTTTGCCGTATCATAAACAAAAAGAGTAGTTTACCTGAAAAGAAAATAGTTTTCGCTTCACTGTCAAGGCCGACTTGTTTTTCCAAAAACTAAACATATTCTTAAAATTCTCTTCAAGCCAAACAGGACCTAATCCCACAATCTTAAAATAAAATTAAAAAATTTTTAGTCCATCTCACCTCTTGTAACATTAATTGTGGGACACACTGTATATGAGGAATTAAAGGGACCAAACATGGGTTAACCATCCCCGCCTAAATAAAATAATAAACTTGCGGGTCAAATACTACACATATAATCTGAACGTAATTAAGCCAAAAACATCCCCTATCTATGAGGAATTAAACAGCCCAAACAGATTTTAGTGGTTGTATTTCACATATCGGGTATGCCACTCCCGCCTAAATAAAATAATATATTTGGCAGCTCCAATACTACACATATAACATGAACACACCTTTGTTAAAAGCATGGTCTATATATGAGGACTTAAAGAAACCAAACAGATTTTAGTTGCTGTTCTCAACATATCAGATAAACCACCACCGCCTAAATAAAATAATAAATTTGCATCTCGAATACTACACATATAACATGAACGAATCTTTGCCAAAGGCCCTATATATAAGGAATTAAAGAGCCTACATAGATTTTAGTTGCCATACTCCGCAAATCAGAAATGGTGATCCCACTTTAATAAATTAGTAATTCGAATACTACATCTATGAAATGAGGGAAAGTTTGCAGCACAAAATGTCTAATTAAATGAAAAGGTTACTATTAAAATAAACGGTAAAGTACTGCAGTGAAAACATTAACTTTTGTACAAATTAGAGATTTTCTGAAGATAACATACCTACCTTAATATAAACATTGTGATGTTTATTGATGCTTAATTTTATTGCTGTGTACTGGTAGTAACTACATTAACTATCAGAATAATTATATATACTTATTTGCTACGACAACGTCCCTCTTTTCGTATAGCAATAAGTAATAATTAGTATTGTGAGTATTTGTATATTGGTTTACAAGGGCCTATAAATATTTTGAGATTTACCTTAATATAACGTACCTACTATTGTACTGTAGGAAACACCGGTGTTATTAAAACCCACATATTATTTGTCAAACTATTTTCTTTTAACCGATAAGAAACACTTTAAATGTATAATTTGAAAACACACTACATATCGTGGAGGCATCATTAGTAACCCCTTCTCCACAAAACAAACTTATTGCTCATAGTAGATGACTTTTGTAAAATGAATCCTTTTAAGTATTTTCTCCAAACGCTTATCTTTTTAGATATATTAGTAAGCCAGTCCTCCATCACGATATTGTAAAAGATATAGAATTAATACGCCGCAATTATGGGTGTTTTTCAACAACAGGTGTCCAACATTTGTATCATTGTTATATTTCCATTAAAATGTGAATTAGAATATTCGATGAAATGTTAGAAAATCTTCAACTGTTTTTCAATCTTTGACAAGATGCTGCAGTAGGAATCGAAGAAGTTGAAAGTTTTTTTTTGTAAGGTCAGTTATTGCCAAACACCGATGCTTACTATACATTAACACTGGCATTACTAATAAATTCTTGTGAATTTGAGTTTTTGATAAGAAATAGTCACTATATTCATTTACTAAAAATATCGTCATTGAGTAGTTTGTCGGTATGACCTGAAATATTCTGTCTTTATTAATTATTCCAGCAATAAATCTATTAAATAACTATTTAATTAATTCTTGCCATCTAATGTACAATAATCTGGTATAGGTAATTTTTACAAGAAATTACGAATGTAATTTGCAGCTACAATATATCCTTTTCCCGGTTGACAGTGTGGCCGAGTGGTTAGGGCGTCAGGCTGCGGTGCCATGGTACGGGGTTCAATTCCCAAATCTGGCAAATAGCGAGCGGCCCACACAGTCACTTTAAAAATTGGGGAAACCACAGTTATGGAAGTAGGGAAAGCATGGCAGTTACCAAAGGCGTGATGCTGACCACATCACTCAGTACGCCGGTAACGGTGTGCCAGATGAGTGGGTTTCGGAAAGAGATATTTTGGTGACCCTGACTCGTCTTGTCTCAGGCCATGTTCCTACATGGAATGAAGTGCCCGAACTTACTTTACTATATTCCCTTTTTCATTTTTCAAGGTTTTGTAAAAATCAATATCATATACACAACCATTCTCCAAAAAATTTAACTCCTTAATAACTGTCTATAGTCACTCGTGACCTTTTAAAGAAGCCCCAGGGGATGTTATCTTTTCTTCTTAGTCTAACATCGTGACCGATGTGTAGTGATTATGAGACGTCACTCTTCGTCCATGTTATGGATAACCCTGTGTACAATACGATGCCATCCTTGCCAATTGTTTGTTTCGTGCGTTGCAGTTTCCAACCGCAAGTTAGTGAGCTTGGAAATCATATCAGTCCATCTGGTCGGCCAACGTCCGCGTCTAAGCTTTCCTGTTGATCTTCCTTGGACAACTAGCTTCTCTATGTTCTCATTCCTATTGATGTCGCCAAAAAATGTCAAGATCCGGCCAGATGTCAGAGAAAACAGTCGCTGTTGTGGACGGATTTCATTTAAAATTGAGATATTGGTCCTTCTAGCGGTCCAATGTACACGAAGCATCCTACGCCACACCACATTTCAAAGGCGTGTATGCGTCTTCTATCAGCAGCATGTATTACCCATGTCTCTGAGCAGTAGGAAAAAACTGGAAACACCAATGTTTTTACCAGCTGGACTTTCGTGGTCTTTATAGGGTTTCTGTCCTTCCATAACTTGTAATACCTATGTGATAATAAATAAAAACAATAAATTTCTTGTAATTTTATTATTTGTTTATTATTTATTAATAACCGGATGTGCAGTCCTTATATACTAAAATACATATGTAGTGAAATGTGAGTAGAAAGTAGACTATAAAAATATAAAAATTATAATAACTTGTCAATAACAAATTATGAAGAATCCAGAATGTAATTTTAACATATACAGGGTACGGCAGGGAAGTATGACGTTTTTGAAATGAGTATAGCAAAGCAGTGGGGGGAACTAATGTTTTCAGAACGGGTGGTATGTACTCGGTAGTAGATGCCATTTCAGTTGCCATTAGGTATTGTTCTGTGGTTGCCGCGGACAGTAGGAGATCGTGTGTTTGCTTACTACACATTTATTGAAACCGGTCATTCCGTGGTTGCCACAGAACGCAGGTTTCGAAAAAATTTTAATGTTGAACGTCACGGTCGTGTTCCTACACGAAACATGATTAGGAAATGGGTAAACAACGTTCGCACAACTGGATTGTTGAAACCTGGCACAGCTCGTGGAGGAGCTCGAACAGTCACGACTCCTGAAAACTTTTCAACTCATCTACGGCAGTGCTTGCAAAAGGACGGCCACCACTTAGATAACGTTATTTTTCGCTCTTAAGTCAAATTTCTTAATGTTTTTTATGCAATAACAAAATGGCATAATGTAATTCATCTTTGAAAAAATTAAAATAAAATTTTGTTTAATACAAAACGATTTATTGATTTTTGAAAATCGTCATACTTCCCTGCCGGACCCTGTACAATCAAATAACAAAACCAACCACAACTAAGTACCGAAAAATTTAACATCATTCAAATTTCAAAACCATCCCATCAAACTAGTATTTAATTGAGAATGAGGTTGACTAAATAGGTCAGTCAACAGCTCATTGCATAAATTGCACATTCTCGACAATGGGTTGTTCGCTAGGTAGATATGCAGAATTATAATTTCTAATTGCAAACATAACCAATCTCCTAGTGTTGAAAAGCGGCACCCTAAAATTAACGCTTTCCAAAAGTAAACAACAATCCATTTTGCCTGCTATCAATTTAACAAGAAAAATGGAGTCGACAAAGTTTCTCAATGATCTTAGAGACGATACATTCAACTGCCTAGCAATAAAACCATACTCATGATCAACAAACGGATCGGGTAATTGCATTCTTGATGATATAAAACTAAAAACCTTATGCGAAACTGTCTCAATCCTGGTACAATCGATATTATAATACGGAGACCATACTACTAAAGAAAACATTGGAATTGCTCTAACCAAAGAGACGTAAAGGGATTTAAGCACTCTAACTGAATGAAAACCCAAACAAGTTCTCCTCACAAAACCTAGCATTTGGTTGGCTTTACGAACAACTGAGTCAACCTACTCCTCGAATGTCATCTTTGAATCAAATATTTTAAAAATATTGTATCCCAAAAATGTTTGTCTATGGATTATTTCTATATTTATCCCTTTCAGTAAAAATAAGAAAATCGCACCAACACCTATCTGTGATTTCAAGAAGTGTTTGGATTTGATAATAATTATGTGTATTTATTAATTCACCGGCCTTATCTAAGTAGTTCGTATGTACTTCTAGAGGATTGAAATTTAGTATTGAAAATGGACACTTTATCTTCATGAGTCCGTCATTAGTAAGGTACGGGCTGATTTAATGATAAGCATTTTAAAGCAAATACTCAGTGGCGTTTAGGTTTCTTTTTCCAAGTTTCTTAAGATGTTTTTCATTATTACGAGATATACATTTTTTGTTTTCAACCGGAGCATTGCCTAATCTGCCAAGATTATACCTGGTTAACTGTAATACAACTCTGCTCCATAATGGAAAATATGACAAATAGTTGTTTAGCATACTACACGGGGAATTTCAATACAAAAAAAATAACAAAAATTCAATAATTCAGTATTGATTTACAACACAGGGGTTTAGGAATTGTCTCGTGGTGTAGCAAATTTTTGGCAGCTAGATTTAATTTAGTTTTAAGTATAAGATGTAACAAGGTTATAATTTTATTAAATTGTAGTGAAAAACAAAGCTCTACGATTTTTACTCGCAATTCGCTCAAGCACACGTATCTCAACTACGAGTATAGAGTGACGTAATAATAAAAGCACTGCGATATCAAAAACAAGAGTCTCATCAAATCGCTTCAAAGATCAATTATTATAAACACAAATCCTCGCGAATAGTACCAATGCACCTAGGGTCTATTACACATTAAACTGATGTGTTTCAGTGTTAATAAGAAGTTATTTGTAATGTTTTGGCTCCCGAAAACCCTCCCATAAGTGTTACTTTTAAAACGTTGAGGGACGCATCAAATTCCCAAGTTGAATGAAACTAAAAACCCTAACAAAGCAGCCAATCTAGGAAACAATACATATAAAGCGTACCTACTAAACTAATTCACATAACTAAACACACAAGGTGGATACATCGCAGCGACGTCAGGTTTTCTTAATTTCTTTGTACCATTGGCTAGAAATTGTTCCAGCACAAATGGTAGGTAAAACACTTAGAATTTCATAGTAGCAGCACTAGTTGTATTTTCAATTTTGAGAAATCAGATGGCTAAATATGCGAGCTGTACACGCAGAAGATACCTGGGTGCATAGAACAGTACCTTCTTGGTGCATGCATAGCACAGTGGCATCGTCAGAGTAGCTATACAGGATGGTGGACCTGGGGATGCTGCGGGGATGCCGTCCAAGCAAATGTGCAACATGGGTGTGACAGGCTTATCTTCAATTATCATACTGGGGAAAAGTCATGTAGTCTAAGTTTTGAAGGCAGCCACATGAGTTGAGGAGCTCAGAATGATGAGGGAGTTGGCCCTCCAGGTGCTTTAGCAAGTGACATCAAAGCCGAAGGAGAAGCACATGCAGGATATGGCAGTAAGCCACAAGGGGGTACGAGAACAAGGCCTATAATGACATAATATCGAAATCGGTGTTCAAACAGAATGACAAAAACATACCCAAGTTGGAAGGTGGCCACAAGTAGGTAATTCTGCAGAAATAAACTCTTAAACCAGTTTAACTAGATTTATTTCAGTAATATCACACAGGATTTCTTGCAGGTGAGCAACAATTTTCATAATAATTTTGGAATCGTAAATCTGCATGGAGCAAAATTCCAGGAAAATCAGGCACATCACCCAAAAACAATCACACGAAAAAAATTAGAGCCTCCGAAAATCGTACTAACAATCTATTTTGAAAATTTATTAGAATCCCCTAAAACTCTAGATTTTCAAAATATCCTAAAAATAAAAAATGAGTATGCAACGAATATACACTTAGGAACTGCAGCTCACCTAAGACATTTCCTGAACTTGTATGTAATTGTATTTAAACGAAAAATTAGACGTAACAGAATTTCCTTCCCTGCTAAAAGAGAAATTTTTCGCGAAAATTTCTAATAACGGGCTCAGTAAGACCATTCACAGTTGGCACCAAGTTAACTGTGCTCTACTCAGAACCACAGACCTAAGAGATAAAGTAACAAGGTCAATGCATCACCATGACACACACCCCAAACAATGGTTGCTGCGCAAACACAAAAGGGGCGCTCCAACTTTGTATCCCAAATCCGGGGCAAGTTGAGCATTGTACCGTCAGATGTAAGCGCATAAAGCACCAGCCTCTACACCGCAAGGTAAATGAGGTTATCGATAATACATATACATTTCTAATAACGGTTAACTAAAAATTCTAAGTTCTAAAGCTTAATTTAACATTCAAAATCCTAATACTAAATTCAAAAGCAAAGTCCTAATGCTAAGTTTGTCTTCATTACGACAACTCAACAGAATGTAATTTTCTTCATCTGGTGGGTGTTGCTTTATGTCTTTGACATGCCATGTACCGCAAAATCTTCCTTCTTCAACTTGAAGCTCGTACGTAACAGGTGATAATTTCCTTCGTACAATTAAAGATCTAATAGATAGGATAGGGGTAGCGATAGGTAATCCTTTACGATCCCAGTGAAGGAAACGCCTACTTCAAGGACTGGCGACCTTGCCTTTGAGAGCTCTTGGTTTCCCCATCCTCCCGTTTTGTCGGGGAAATCATGACCCAACCTTAATCCTCTCCACTCCACACTTTCCCTATACCCTAATAAAATGGCTGACATGATGATCTAGGGAAGGATATCGATAGATATCCTCTAAAAAATCCTAGGTAACGTTTCTGTCTTAAACATCTATCAGACATTCAGCAAATCTTACTCCTAAATGGAGAAGGTGAGGGCAAATTTCCAGCGCCTTAAAACTGGAGCAGCTCGACTAAGGGAGAACACCCCGAAAGAAAATCTTGGTCCTCCAGATTGGGGGTTGGGGCATAGGGCCAGCACCCCTACCTCGTAAAATCTAATTAAATGCTAAAAATCCTAGTAGAAAAGAGCTGCACGGTCTAAATCAAAGACGACGTAGTAAACGAAAACGGAAACTGATTTTGAGCACATGGAACGTACAAGGTTTAAGAACGAAACAGAATGAGGTACTAAATGAATTAGAAAGGTCCAAATCAGATATTATAATTTTGACGGAAACAAAAAAGAAAGGACAAGGCAGCGAAGATCTAAAAAAGTTTATACATTTCTATAGTGGCGTAAATAAAGATCAGAGAGCAATGGCAGGAATGTCAATTCTTATTAGAAAGGAGTTGACTAAACATATTAGGACTTGGGAACAAATAAATGAGAGATTGATAAAGGTCGAATTGGCAATAAAAGGATATGCTTTAGTAATCTTCGGTGTGTATGCTCCCTCGGATGATGAAAATGAAAATACAAAGAATGAATTTTATGTCACTTTGGCAGAATCACTTGAAAATGTCGGTAATAGAAAAGAGATTATGATGCTGGGAGATTTCAACGCACGGACTGGTAATAAGGTCAATGATGATGTAGTAGGAAGATATGGTGAGGACAGAGTTAATAATAATGGTGAAAGACTCATAGATTTTTGTCAAGAGCACTCACTTAAGATATTAAATGGCTATTATCAGCATAAGCAAATTCATAAATATACCTGGACGCAACCTACAAGACAGTTAAAATCTATTATAGATTATGTACTATTTGCGCTGTACGGACGTAGTGTGCTCGCTCCGCGAACGTATCAGTTTTATTTGGGTGCTTATTGTAATTTGCAATTTTGTTTACACTACGGCAAAGTGTTAAGTGTTAATCATGCCGATAATTAGCAAGTGTTCCGTTTGCAACAAAGATCTAAACGTGGACAAGGAGATTTGCTGTGACAAATGCAAACTACCACTTCACTCTACCTGCTCGGGTCTCTCCCGCAGCGAGGTGCAATGCTTGGCGGTCAAAGATAGACGTATAGCTTATCACTGTGATAAATGCACAAATATGGGGTCTGAGGTCAGCGAGTTAAAACAACTGATTTTTGAATTAAAAGCAGAAATTGATAATCTTAAACACGTCGCTGCATCTAACAACAATAATTCGCAGCAGCTTTCCCCTGAAGAAATCATAAATGAAGTGAACGAACGTCAAAAACGCGCAAACAATGTAATTATTTACAACATCCCAGAAAGTTCCGCTGCTACCCCAGATGGTCGCATGAGAGACGATGTAGATAAGGTAGCTGCTATATTTGATAAATTAGGCAGTATCTCTGCTGAGGGGATAAAGGCTTTTCGCCTGGGAAATAACAAGGACTCGAAGAGACCGCGGCCGCTTAGGGTTGTGCTTAAGTCACCTGCAAGCGCCCGCGACGTTCTGCGCAACAAACACAAGTTGCGAACTGGAAATACTAATGTTACTATCAAGTCAGATGATACCCCGATGCAACGAGATTTGATGATTAAACTCCGCTCCGAATTGCAGGATCGTCAGTCGAAGGGTGAGAACAATTTAACTATTAAGTATGTTCGCGGATCTCCGAGGATCGTTCCTGCAAAAAACTAGGCACCACTATGGAGACCGTCTCGTTTATGTATACCAATATAGACTCTATACCTAAAAAACTTTTTGAACTTGAAACACGGTCACAGTCTGAAAAACCAACCATTACTTTAATAAGTGAAACATGGCTCCATCCTGGTGTGCCTGATACATTGGTCGATCTCCCAAATTACTCCATATACAGGTGTGATAGGGTCAACAGGCGCGGTGGCGGCGTTGCAATCTATATCAACAAATCCTACAGTATCTCCAGTGCGGTGAATAGCAACTATCCCACGGGTACATACGAGTCACTGTGGCTTAACTTAACTATAAACACACACAAACTATTAATTGGCATAATTTATAGACCACCAGATGCTACTTTAGAAAACGACGAAATTATGCACAGATCCATTATTTCCGCAAGTAGCCAAACCAACCTAATTCTTTTTGGAGACTTCAACTACCCCGACATTATCTGGCCTATTAGGGCACATAGCTCCGGTGATAATTTGACCTCCCGTTTCATTGATATGTTTCTGAGCACAAACCTCGAACAGCATGTTGACAGGCCAACTCGTTTTCGTGAAAACAATCGGCCATCCACGTTAGATCTCATTTTTACAAACACGGAAAATATGATAACCAGTCTAACTTATAGCAGTCCAATAGGCATTAGTGACCATGTCACCATGACCGCGCACACACAACTCTCTTCTCTCCAAAAATCTTGTAAATTCAGTCCCATAATAAGAAATTACTGGAAAGCAGACTACACCGAAATAAACAACGCCTTGCGTAACGCCCGGTTTCCTTGTGATCGATACAATAATATTGACGAAACCTGGATGGACACGCTTGCCATGGTCAACAATGTGATCGAACAGTTTGTCCCGTTGAAACGGAGGAACAACACCAAACACAAGCCCTGGGTAACATCCGAGCTAAGATCTTTTATAGAAGAAAAGAGAGTAGCCTGGAATAATTACGCTAAAAACCGTAGTTATGAGAGCTATGCTATTTATCGTCACCTTGCGAACACACTCACAACCAATATCCGTCTCGCACGTCTACAATTCGAGTCAAACATTGTAGACAGCGGTAATAACCGCTTCTATGCATACGTTAAATCAAAACTAGGGTCCAAAGCCACGCTCTCGGCGCTGCGGGATAGTTCGGGCACAGTGTGCTCGGAACCGCCTAAGATTGCCGCGATACTTGGCGAACAGTTTTACAAAGCATACACTAGAGAACCAATCGGAAATTCGTTTACTCTCCCGGTAGAGAACCGTAATCCAAACTCTCTATGTACTATCGAATTCACCCCAGAAATTGTTGAAAGACACTTACTTAATCTGAATTCCCATTCTTCTCCTAATGTCAACGACCTGCATCCACACTTCTTGAAGCAAACTGCGGGTACTTTAGCTACTCATCTGTGCAACATCATGACGGCGTCAATGAACAACTCCGTACTGCCACCCCAATGGAAGACTGCGACCGTCACTCCAATTTACAAAAAAGGTGATAAACTGCTCCCCGAAAACTATAGGCCAATAAGTCTCACCTCAGTAGTCTGTAAAGTTATGGAACGAATAATCGTTGACACATTAATTACATTTTTACTGAATAACAACATCATCAGTCACAGACAGCATGGATTCTTACCAGGGCGATCTGTGGTTACCAACCTGTTAATGTGCGTTAATGACTGGACGATCAGCAACGACAATAGCGAGCCAGTGGACATTTTATACCTCGATTTCGAGAAAGCATTTGACCGGGTTCCGCTGAAAAGGCTTCTTTACAAATTGGAGTTCTACGGAATAAGGGGCAATTTGCTCGCATGGATCAACGACTTCCTAAACAATAGATCATTCAGGGTTCGTGTTGGGGATGGTTTGTCCGAGGAATTTTCTGTATTAAGTGGAGTCCCCCAGGGATCCGTTCTTGGGCCTGTGTTCTTGGTGTACATAAACGACTTATTGGATACTATAGTCTCGACCAGTAGCTGCTACGCAGACGACACGAAGCTGTACAACAATCCCATTATAAATGGGTACATCATACAGAGTGATTTAGACAGAATTTGTGAATGGTGTAAACAATGGTTACTTTCTCTAAACGTAGCAAAATGTGTAGTGCTGCACATGGGCTTTAATAATCCCCATAATGTGTACTTTTTGGAGGGCTCTCCGTTGCGGTCGGTCGACTCTCAGGTGGATCTGGGTATTACAATAACGCATAATCTGAAGTGGGACGCGCATATTATAATTATTACAAAAAGAGCTAACAGTTTAATATATTTAGTTAGAAAAGCGTTTGCCTGTGGATCTGCCCCGCTTATGTTAAAAATTTATACTAGTTACATAAGGCCTATACTTGAATTCGCGGTAACTGTTTGGTCCCCTTACTTTGTTAAAGACATTACCTTAATAGAAAATGTTCAGCGTAGATTCACCAAAATTCCAACGTCTTTAAAAAACTTGCCATATGATCAAAGGCTACAACACCTTAGACTTACCACTCTATCTGTACGACGTTTACGTGGTGACCTTATTGAAACCTACAAAATTATGAATAACATGTACTTATGTAACGGTATCCAACAATTGTTCTGTACTAATACTGACACAAGCAGAAAGGGTCACTCTTGTAAACTCTAGAAAAATAGCTTTAAGAAAACACCTAGACAACACTATTTAAGTATTCGTGTATGTAACTCTTGGAACCGTCTAAAGCAGAGCACTGTAGATGCAACGTCTGTAAATGTATTTAAAAACCTATTGGATGTTGAACTGTCTAACCTATTGTTGTAATCGTGTTTGTAACTCGCCTGATTAATTTCTATATATTTCTTTGTCTTGTGTGTTTAGTACTTGTATTAGTTTTAGATAACATACAGTTTCTGTACAGCATCTCACTTTGAAGGGGCATAATCAGCTACGCTGCCTGCCCCATGTATTCTAATAATAATAATAATAATAATAATAATGTCATATCTAGACAACGATCAAGAATACAAGTTGAAGATGTAAGAGTCCAGAGAGGACTGGAATATGGTTCTGATCACTACTTAGTCCGAGCAAAGTTGTATTTTCCATATCATAATATGACCCAGTCAAAGGAAGCTGGAAAAAACCAACCTACCCGCACACACAAGTTCCCAAAGTACAACCTGCAAAGTTTAAAAGAAGACTCTACAAGCTTTCTATACAGAACACGCTTGAATATAAAATTAAATGGCATAAACTACTCTTCTGCGGATAATATGTACAAATATATTGTTGAAAAGGTGAACGAAGCAGCAAAGGAAGCTATCGGGGAAGTGAAAAACAATTCCAATAAAAGAACGCCCTAGTGGAATAAAGAAATAGAGAAAATGGTTCAAGAAAAGAAGCAATTATATCGACGATGGCTGTCAACCAACGATATGGATGACCGACAACAGTATATGCATAGTAACAGGAACGTTAAAAGAGCTGTGGCAAAAGCAAAAAATGAAATTGGGCAAAACAGATGCTAGCAGATTGATAATTATCTAGGAACTACTAGGTCTAGGAACTACTAGGTCAAGTGAAGCCTGGAAAGCAATTAAGAGTTTAAGAAGTGATACCAAAGAACATAGCGGACTACAACCGATATCTATGCAAGCGTGGACGGAATTTTATGAAGAATTGCTAAGCGAAAAGAGACCACGATTCCAACCAAATGAACTACATCATGAACTCAACAATTCTTTTACAGAAGAGAATGAGATAACGCTAGAAGAAGCTAAACAAGCTATAGTTGGCATGAAAAATGGTAGGGCTCCTGGACCTGGTGGCATCCCTGTCAAACTTCTAAAGCACGGACCAGAAAAATTGTATGAACTTCTCACTTATATATTTAATTTGTTCCTAAGAGGAGAAGAACTTCCAGTCGAGTGGAAAACGGCATACATAACTAACATTTACAAGAAAGGGGATAAAACCAAATGTAGCAATTATAGACCACTGAGTGTTACAAATTCGCTACTAAGAATTTATGGAAAAATAATAAAAAATAGGCTCGAGAATGAAGTTGCAGATGTAGAGGAGCAAAGTGGATTCCGTGCTGGACGATCTGTGGTAGACAATCTGTTTTGCATAAAGCAGCTGATAGACAAACGCTTGGCATGTAATCTCGAGACCCATATGGTTTTTATAGACCTAAGGAAAGCCTACGACAGTGTCCCATTATTTAAATTATGGCAGGTCATGCGACAGAGAGGAATTAAAGAAATCTATATTCAGGCCATACAAAACCTTTACAGTAATATGACGAGTTATGTCAAAATAGGACAACAAATATCAAATGAAATAAAAGTGACAAAGGGGCTTCGACAGGGCTGTTGTATTGCCCCTACATTGTTCAAGATATACCTGAATGCAGCTCTCGAACAATGGAGACAAAAATGCCGAAATATGGGAGTAGCTGTGGGAGACGATAAATTGTTTACTTTACATTATGCGGATGATCAGGTAATTATGGCGGAAGATCAAATGGATATTGATTACATGCTAAGGAAATTAAACGAAGACTACATAAACTGGGGTCTAACCATAAATACATCAAAAACTGAATATATTGCAGTTGGTGGGACAGGTGAAGATTTAGTGTTAGGAACAGAAACCATTAAAAACCGAAAGACGTACAAATATTTAGGGGTAAACATAACTGATGTTGGAGGAAGTGATAATGAAATAAGAAATAGGATAGGGCAGGGTAGAACTACAATAAGACAACTTAATAGCGTTTTATGGAACAACAGAATATCTAAAAAGACAAAAACAATGATGTACAAGACAGTCATAGAGAGTATAAGCACTTATGCAGCGGAGCTATGGGAGATTACTAAAAGAAATAAAAATAAATTGAAATCTATGGAAATGGATTACTGGCGACGATGCTGTGGATTGACCAGATTGGACAGAGTGCGCAATACTGAAATCAGAGAAAGAATGGCGATTGATATTGATATAATAGAGACTATCGAAGTTAAGCGTTCGAGATGGTACGGGCATGTGCAAAGGATGACCGATCAATGATGGCCAAAGAAAGTATGGATGTGGGTCCCACCATATAGACGGAAGCGAGGTCATCCAAGAAGAGCTTGGAAGAACGACATTGAAAAAGCAATGGCCAGCAGAAACTTACCTGATAATGATTGGCGGGACCGAGAATTATGGAGACTGGGATGCGAGAGACGGCCACGGCCGTAACCAAACTTGCTTGATATATATATAAATTTTGGAGTGAGCTTTGCGGTGAATGGAGTCACTTTAGTTACCTCGTGAACATAACTTCTGATAGTGCAGCCCACTTTAGGCAAAAGTTGTTCCCGTTTCTTGTGGTTGTCGGCGACATATGAAACCAACATAGTTTTGATGACACAATTAACTCTTTCTACGAAGTTAGCTTGAGAGTAATAGGCAGAAGTGAAAATAATTTTCACATGGTAGCTGTTACATAACTGCATAAATTCTTGTGAACGGAACTGTACACCATTATCGCATACTACATACTGAGGACATCCAAAGAATAGAAAAACATTCTCCTGAACTAGTCTGGTTATAACGGCAGCTGTAGCTTGACGGAGTGGAAACAGCAACACAAATTTTGTAAGTTAGTCTAAAATAACTAAAATATAGCTGTAGCCTCTGGATGATCTAGGCAAGGGACCACAGATTCCACAGCAATCATCTGCCAAGGTTTTGTGATGTTCGGACACTGTCCCGTAAGAGCAGCTAGATGACTCTGATCAGGTTTCATGGCAGCGCAGATTTTACACCTTCGAATTTCGTTGGCTACGTCGGAATGCATTTTCGGCCAATAGAAGCGACTCTTCAGACGTTCGTAGGTCTTGAAAATGCCTGGATGGCATGCTGTCAATGCGTCATGATGTTCATGGATGAGTTCTTGACGTTTTTCTTTTGGCACAACTTCTTTCCATGCTTCATTATTGTCTCTCAATTGCGAGTAGATACACTTGATATATTTGTAGATTATATTATCTTCAACTCGCCACTGTAGGAATTGTAATGGATTTTATATAATTCTTGTTCTCTGATTCTGATACCAATGATCTCGAATGGGTGCTGGTTCTTTGATGGTTATCACAACATGATCTGATACAGGCTTTGACCGTAAAAATGCTTAAAATTATTGGCCAGCTTCTTCCTTGTTCTAGAGTAACATGTCTGGTCGCCTACCGTGCTCCTAGCTCGTTTCTCGAGAATTTCTTGCAAGTGCGGCTGATTACTCCTACTTGTCCGCATCTATATCAGTTCATTCTTTTTGGAGCAGTACACTGCATGGCTCGATGTCCTGACTCAGAACAATTCCAACAAATAAGCAATGCAATAGCACTTGAGGCTTCTGTAATTTTATTACTAGTCTTCCCTCTGGCTAGGTCGTGTTTGTTGGAAGCTCCATTTTGCCAAAGTCAATCAGGGGCTTCTAACCATTTGTTTAAGTAATCTAAGTATCTTGCATACACTGCAGTTGATTCTTCCTTAAATCACGTACATTTATAGGATTTTCCGTATAGTTGCCGTTCTGAAAGTAATTTTCTACCTTTTAATGGAAAAAGGAATTGTGTTTGCTGTATGAAAAGCTAAGGTACCTTCAGCAGCACTGACAAACTTGTCCTCCTTTGTACGTTTTTTTACGAAAAACGAAGTAATTTTATTTGTACTTCATGACGTGGAAATCCTTTTTTTGTGTTACTACTAACAAGTGTTTCTAAGTCTGCACCGCCTAATAACCGAAATAAAAAACAAGTGACATAGACCATACTTATAATTTTGATAAATCTTACCTTTATGCGCTAGAAAAACGTAGCTGTCACATATCGTACATATGGCTTCGTTTTCATTCCTTCTGCCAATAAAACAAATGAATTTATTTTTAAGTTCTTCTGTAAATTTGCATTTCCATTTCAGCATAGTTAAAAATCTAATAATGTAACTCTTACTTGTACTAAAACAGCTCTTAGAGATTATAGTTAGCTGACTACTGATTGAACCGCAAGTGATCTCGCGCCTCGTGATATTACCAGGGTAGGATGAGTGCTTTGATTTCGTAGGGATAAAATATGGTAAAACCTATAACCATTGTACCATTTTTCTTCACCCGACTTGAAAAAATTTTTATATGCATAAATTTTAATTTGGACACAAATTCCGGACATTTAAGTTAATATAACGATTCCACTCGGACAAGAAATTTAGCTATCAATTTCCAGACATGTCCGGTATTTTCCAGACGAATGGTCACCCTAGCAATGGTGAACACTTTCAGCAGTTCTTATAACTTAATACATAATTATTGATGTAGCAAATGTAATATCGTTTGTTGGTTTTTATGTTAATTTTTAAATACAATTTTAGGTTATGTATGTGTATTTCATTCTAGAACATCAACATAATGTGAATTAATAATTGACATACGTTTCAATTTTCAAAGCCAAGCTTGATTTCATTTTTGTTTGCTCACATGTTACATAACCTGAACCATTGCATAACTGTCACCGACTGTCATGACAAAATTTCATTTGAAAATTAATATAAAAACCAACACTTAAACAATGTTACATCTGCTGCATCAATAATTTCGATTATAAAAACTTTGTTTGCTTGATTAAACATGTGTAATTTAATATTTGATAATTTAAAGAACTCTACACTTCTCCTATTATAATAACTG
Organism: Agriotes lineatus; assembly: GCA_940337035.1. NCBI lineage: Eukaryota > Metazoa > Arthropoda > Insecta > Coleoptera > Elateridae > Agriotes > Agriotes lineatus. Next base: position 37,687 of record CALNHX010003773.1, on the reverse strand, counting down.
TATTATTTAAAGTAAAAACATCAGAAGTAATAGAGCACTTAATTTTTTAAAAGCCAAGCTAGATTTTGTTTTCATTTGCTCACATGTTATATGATGGCATATGAGATGCTCTCCAATAGACGGTGACCATCGAGGTAACAACAAAAATACCTTGCTGTAGCAAAATATCATATAGTAAAAAACAATGATAAATCAATTAATGACATTAGGGACATAAGAATTTGTTCTTTTATGTTTAAGAAAATGACGCTACATAACGAATTCTCCAATGCTGAAAGGTTCGTTGTGTCGCAGCATTTTCGTAAGCACAAATGACAAAAAACTGATGTCACCAACGTCATTAATTGATTTCTTGTTGTTGTTTACTGATTACAATCATTACCCATTGTTTTTGTGATCATGGCTACTTGATAATTCCACATCTTAATAACAACCAAAAACCTTTGATGGGCATTTCAAGGTGAACGGTTGCTCTTACGCTTATGAACTAAGAGTACATTATTTTTGAGTATTTTAATTCTCTTTCAAATAATAACCTAAAATTTTTAATTTTTTTACAGATAACGAAGTTAGAGCTAAAAAAAGTTTTGAAAGATAGGTAAAGTGACCCTTACAGTTAAGTTTAGTTTATGAAACTTTTCATATTAGTGCAGCACATAATAGTAAGTATGTATAACAAAATTGAAATCGGTATCTCTAATTTGTGGAAATTCACAAAAAAATAAAAAATAGAAAATTGAACTTTAAGGCCCTATAACTTCTTACTGAAGGGACTTTGTACTAATGTATATTAGGTTTAATCGATTTATTATAAAGTAAGAAATCTACGACTAATCGGTATCCCATTCTTTTTGGGACACCCTGTATATATTGGTTTTAGCTTTCCCAAGCCCCCCTAGGAGGTAGAGATTATTCTAGTTATTTCGTTGCTCTTGCGATCTTTATTTTTGTCCCAGATGTAGATAACTTTCAACTGCTTCAATTTGTTTGAAGAAGCATGAAGAATTATTTGTTTAACTGTTCGCCAACAGTTCTCACATCATTGAGAACAAAATAAGCTTCTCAAAAATGTCACAGCCAAAAAGACTTTCTATTTCATTAACCATTTCATTGCCTCTCCCGTTTTACAATAGTACCTGCCCAGTGCGGCTGGGGTAAGGCTCTGCGTATTCATGCAATTCCCGCATTTAACACACTGCTCATGTTGATGTACTTATACCTTTTCCACATTCAAGCGTTTTTCTTTTATTAAAAATTTTACATGCAAATATTGCAAATCAATATTTTAAAGTTGCTTAATTAATTAAATTACAAAAATTCAATGTACAGTAAAAATGCAAAATGTTCAAAAGAGCACCCTTACCCTATTCAGTAATTTGTAATTTTACCAGTTCCATCAGCTTCCAGGGCATGTAAGACAGTAGATTAGGATCTATTAGAAATATATTTCAAAATGCATGCGTTCGATTCCTGCATTTAAAAGCATGCCTCCAACTTCACGTAATTTTCAGATCCCCGATATACTTACTTATAAGATAATCTCTGAAACTTCTTTGTGGCGTGAATTCATAATTCATATTCTTATTTGGGTATTTCGCCACTCTGCAAATTAAAAATATTAAATAACGATAATATTAATAACGAACGTTTCGTTTTAATTGTTATTCGTTAATAACGAGGGCAGATTGTCCCTCGAAACGTTCGTTATTAATATTTTCGTTATTTAATATTTTTAATTTGCAGAGTGGCAAAATACCCAAATAAGAATATTAATTATACTTATTTATATTTACGGTTTCTGCAGTGAAAGGGTTAAAAACTATTAAGAAAAAAGAGAAAATGGAATATTTGTTTAAGATTTCCCTATTTAAGCTGATTAGTATCTCTACTAGCTGCCAAAACTCTCCCATTATACACCCTATATACAAGGCGTTCAAATAAAAAGCACATAAAGGTTCTGCAAAAAAAAATGGAATAAATTCATTGGGTACGGTATGTCAAGGGATTTTCAGAAAAAGTTATTAAATGCTTAGGACTGTGTTACTTGAATTATTAATACTATATAGAATCTGCATATATTTAAATTATTTTAAAGAAACTATAACAAATGCAAAGGTGACAAAATGTTTTTAACAAATTGTGCCATTCTTTTGTAAGTGTTAAATTGTTTTTCTATCACCAATGCATTTGCATTTGAAAAGATAAATGAGGTAGTTAATAATTGCAATTAAAAACAGCACATAATCTGAAGTTTTTATTCTAAGTAACAAATCGATAATGTTGAATATAAATGTATGTTTTACAGTAACATTACTATAAATATTAGTAACATTTCAATAATACAGTTCATATATTTTAAAATAATCTAATTATTACAAGGTGTACACATGAAATGTATGTAGTGACATTAGAACAGGTTAATTTCTTGGTAATAAAAACACTCTTATTGGAATATACTTCGCTTACAGTTTATATTATTAAAAAAATACCTATAAAGAACAGTGTAATAAGTATAAGCATTTTTTGAAAACAAAATGTATAAGTACCTACAGTAATATCGTGCATAATGTGGTTTTGCAATTCACTAATTTTTAGTAGGTAAGTCATTATAGAGTACTAATTAAAGGCGGTAAAAGAATAAAATAAATCAGTGTAATTAATGTTTTTCTATAGAGCAGAATTTTCTTAAAATTAGTTAACCACATTATAAAAGGCATTTTGATATTTCAAAGAACGTGTACAGGGTGTATATTTTGACACCCACATGTAAGGTTGACTATTAAAAAAAAAATTAAATATGAAAGCAGTAGGTATTTATCCAAACCACTGTTATCAGAGAAAACAAATGGGGATCACAAAATTCTTCAAAAACAGTTTGAGAAAACGTGCACTTATTTGATAGGTTGACCAACGAAATTTTGTCACAACCACACCACCCGAGATGTGAAATTTTATTGATCACTTGATACACAGAGTGCTCCATTAAAAGAACTGATACTGGTGCTATTTTGGAATTTTGTGATGTTCATATGTTTTGTTAGGACATCTCAAACTTTTATATTTGAAGTTTTTCTTCTATCACTACTAATAAACTCTATAAGTGGGTGTGAACATATGGATGACCACTATACTGTAGATATAAAATATACATAGATAGTAATATTCTAATATAAAAAAGTAAACACTAATTATCATAGAAGTCACCTAAAAATTGTAGCAAATGTTTCAAAAAATTAACGCTCCAGGTAATTTCTAAGTTTTCTTTTCTTTTAGTGGTTGATGAATCCATTTGAACTTTTTTTAATCCAAGATTTGCTTCCAACTCCTCTATGTTTGTGGATTTAGATTTACTGGCATAAAGTGGAACATTCCTCTTCAAATCTAAAAAATAACTGGTGTAGCTGGTGAAACAAATAAATGAAGAGTAGTTTGCATTAAAAGATTATTTTTTTTATTTATTTATTTAATTTTATTTAATTCGCACTCAGCCAACAGCCGTTAGGCCAATTATTCATTTAGATTCTGAACCAAATAATCATTAATAAGTAAGTATAGTGTTTTAACACAAAAAATGCCACAAATGACTTGAACATCACCAGATGCAATTCATATTTACCATATTTGTATTAGCTCAATATGAAAAAAATGCGTCGTTAGATACACCAAACAACAGCAGAGCTGACATATGGGGTTTGACCAACACTTGTCTGTAGTAAATCTCTGCTTTACTTTAAAGCCATGTCTGAAACCACGCTACCGTGGAGGAATACGAAAATAATTTCTCCACGTCCAGTGCGTCACAACTGATATGACTTCAACTTCTTTCACGTGAAAGGTATGTAAACAACCAATATGTATGTCAAACACGAGAAATGCACCGGCGCCGGCAAAGCATTATCTACTTTTGTATCAGCATATGAAAAACCAGAAAAACAAAAGTTTTGGAAACAATCTAGCAGAACGTTAAAAAATGTAAGGTCAAAGAAACATTTCAATGATCGCATTAAATTCTATGAAATTCATTACTATTGTATACATGATATACATGGTAATGAGAAATTTAATACCGAAGGAAAGAGATTAAAGCGAGTCAGGAAATGCTGTCAATTTTTTTAACATAACTTTTTGTCATGTACCTGCTTACTTTGTAGTACCTACTCATCCACTGAATTGTCCCACCAATATCAAATTAAAAGCAAGCTCGGATGGACACAGTCTTGAAATTCGTTCGTTTATAGATAATCATCAGTGTCATGAATCAACAAAGGTAAAAAGATATAATATTAAAATATGTACTCAAAACTAATCAGATTAATCTCATAGGATTTTTATGAGCATCTACGCCAAAACGCAAATTAACTAATGCTGAGAAAAATTGGGATAAAACACGAAAAAATTACAAAGATAGAGGTAAGAATCCGATGTTAAACGATTTAAACAACATTGAGCAGGCATTAAGAAAGAAAGATGATGAAGATTTGCCTAGAGTAGTACAGTTTATTGAGAAAGAGTGCAAAGGAACTGTGTCAATACTAGAAGAAAATACAATTTTTAAAGGCTTGTTCATTTCTACAACTGCGATGCAAAAAATATGGAATTATGGCCTGAATTTGTAGCTTTTGATGGGACATATAAATTACTCAAGAATTGTTGTACTGTATATATTTTTTTGCTCGAGGATCAAATGGAGAAAGCAGAATAGTAATGGTAATATTGTCTGTAGAAGATAAAGACACTATAACTGGTTAATTCAGTCCTTTAAAATTGTAAACCCAAAATGAATAAACACTAAATGCATAATGACCGACAAAGATCTACTTGAGAGATTAGTTTTGAAAAGAAAATTTTTACGTGCTTCTACCTATATCTGCATACTATGAAGACTTTTAGAAGAGAAATATCATGTGAAAAACTTGTCATATTAAAAGCAAATCGAAATTTAACTTTGGAATTAATTGTAAAATTAATATACAGTAAAACATAGGATGATTATAACGAAATAGGACGTACATATATGCAGAGTTTTCTCAATGTGTTCCGGAAAGTGTTCTGTCATACTACAATAGAAACTGACATACCGTTAGAAGCAAATGGGTACCTAAATACATAAATAATAATTTCAAAAACTCGACTAACAACAGATTGGAATCTATTAAAATTAAGATAAAGCAAGTTGTCGAAAAACATAGCTCACTCCTGCAATTTATAAAAGCACGTTTTATGTTTGTTAATTCGGTAGAACTACAGCAAAAGAAGTAGTATTAACATCAACTGTCATAAGGTACAGTGTAGGAAGCGGAAGCCCTGAGAATCAGTATTCAAAACTTCTTACAAACTATAGTTTTCGATACCTCACTATCTTATTCGATGTATCTGAAAACACAAGTTTTGTGAAATCAAGCCGGGGTAACCTAACAGTGAGTACAACGGAATGTGAATGCATGGATGGACGTCAATGGGTCTACCATGCCGTCACATTTTTGCTGTGAGGCAACAAAATAACTTGAATCTCTTTGATCAAGATTTGTGCAACATAAGGTGGACCAAAAGTTTCTCTATTGCAAATTCAACACGGAATCAGTGTGATACCGTAGAATCAAAACAAATTCACCGGCATACATTACTAGCGAAACTAAGTAGCGGTTTCTCTAACTTACTGAGAAAATAAAAAGGGCAATTGCTATTACAGGTGAATTGACAAACTTGGGTACTTATACAGGAAATACTCAATTCGATTACAGAATTTTAAGAAAAAATACTGGACATATGGCGAGATGGAAAAGAAGTAACGGTAGGGAAAGTCGGCTTAGTTACTACTACAAACATAAAGAAAATGGGCGCAAACAAAAACTCTAATCATGAAAATGATGTTGACTTTGATATTGGGAATATGCCTATTATTATGCTAGATGTAGATGTGCTTAATAATCATTACCATGACAATGATTTATCCGCACTTGCTTCTGTTTCTGTAGAGTTAGTCCATTGTGATAGTGGTAATACCACATTAACATATATCAGAAATTGCTATGCCTTCGGCAATTAAAAAGAGAGGTCGACCATCTGGGTCAGATCTGACCATTATTGGGTTAAAAAGAAAAGGGGCAACTTACATCCAATGCCATTTGAAAACAAAAGTTATACTGAGAAAATTGCTTTTTCTTCTGAAACTACTAACTAAAAATAATGACGTACATTCCGCTCTACATCATAAATATTTAATTTCGGAAAATGACAAAAAAGATATCACGAGCCATGTAATATTTGATTGTCAGGTAGATTTAACCTTTGTGCAACAATATTTCGAGAAGAAATGTTTTCAAACACTACAGCCAAAATGTACTGAAGAACAAAAAACTTAGCGTGAATTTGGTAATTGGAAGAAAAATGTAGATCCACCTATTAATGTAGTACAACGTAGTGCGTGCCTCTTGTGGTATGATTTTACCTGTGTCGGATTAAGTAGAAAACCCAAGAATAAATTCTGGTTCTGCAGAAGTTGTTGTAGTACATGTTAGTTGAGGATTATTATTATAAACAAGTATTATTGTAACATTTTGAGTTACCAAATATACTAATGCATCTCTATTTCACTTTACTGTTGTAATAACATCTATGAAGCACATAAATTACGTGAATGGTGTGCCATTTGTACCTCTCACGCGAAAGAAATTGACGCCATATCATTTGTGACGCACTGGACGTGAAGGAATTCTTTTCGTATTGCTCCACGGTAGAGTGGTTCTAGACACGGCGTTACTTTAACATACCACATTTGAAACATTAACATGTAGGAATAAAAGCTGGGTATCAACATAAAAGCCAGAAAATACATTACAATCTATCGAAATGAAGTTTCTTAAAAGAATAAAAAAGGGGACAAGAAACTATTGGGTAAGAACACAACTATCAAGAAAATCTACATGTAAAATCAGTAAAAAAAATAATAAATGCAAACCAACTTAAATGGCTGGGGCACCTTATTGGTATAAAAATAAAAAATGTTTATTCTGGATACGTTGTCGAATGCAGCTTTTATTTCCAGGAATGCCAGACATAATTCTTCACCTTTTTCTAAGTTCTTCTCCATGGTCATTGTTAGTGTATGGATGTGGTCCTGGGTTTGTCTACCTAGTCTGAATGCTGCTTCTTCTCTTAGGTTCTCTTCTGTTTCGGTCCTTAATCTTTTTTCAAGTATCTTTGTATATAACTTAAATATAACTGATGTCAGACATAGTGCTCTGTAGTTTTTGCAGTTGCTTGTACTTATCTTTTTATATAGTGGCAATATTATATTACACTCCCAATCTTTGGGTATTCTTCTCTGTATCCATGCCATTTGGAAGATCAGTAAACAATTCACCAACCTTTTTACCTCCCATTTTTACCATCTCCGGTGCTATTTCATCCCCACGGCTTTTCCACATCTGATTGTACTTATTGCATTTTCCACTTCTTGTATTGTTATGTTTTTCTGTACAATTTCCCCTTCCTCCTATACACTGTCATTTTCATGTTTTTCTGTTATTGACTGGAACTTCCCTTTATATTTTCTCCATATCTCCACTATAATTTTCTTATCAGTTACCAATTTATTTTCTCTATCTTTTATATTTCTCATACGAATCGTAGTATTACCTTTTAATCTTTTAACAGTGTGCCAGAAATGTTTCCAACTATCCTTTTGATTATTCTGTATTTTATCTCCAAGTTTTACCCACCAATCGGCTTTAGCTAGCGTCACAGCTTCCTTTGTATTATTCCTTTTATTTATATATACCTGTTTATGCTGTATATTTCTGGTTCTCATGTTATTTTTCTTTTCTTTTACTTTCTTCTTTACTTCTTCATTCCACCATCTTGTTCTTCTGATACTAGTTTTTATTATTTTAGTTCCACATATTGTTTTTGCAAATTCTAACATCATTTTTCTTAATATTTCCCACTTTTCATTTATATCTCTACTTGCATATGCCCTATGCTCCTTTCTTCTTTCGTTAGTTTTTTCTTGAACAATTCAGCGTATTTTTATCAGTACACTTCTATCCTTAGCTTCTCTATTCTCATCCTTTTGTACTTTTTCCTTTCTTCAGATTTCTTTGTAACAAATTTACATTTGGCTATAACCAGTCTGTGTTGAATGTTTAGTTCCACTCCCCTCTATGCACGTACATCTTTTATTGGGGGTTTTGTGTTTTTACTAAAAGTTTCTTTCTGATGCCTTAAAAGTAATTTTATGAATTACTTTATGTTGTTAGAACTAATTCTTTATTAATAGTTGATTTACAACACAAAATTCTATAATTTTTTCACCATTTTTATTTATCGATTGTTCTACTCCATATTTACCAATAGTACCAAATCCCCCGTTTTCCTTGTTTCCCGTTCCAGTCCCCTATGATTAGTAGATGCTTACTCGTATCTCTTTCTCATTCGGTAATTTCCTGCAATTTTTTGAAAAACTCACTTGTTTCATCTTCACTCTTATCTTCTGTCGGTGCATAGATTTGTATTATGCATATGGTTTCATAAGTATTATGTATCTTTTTATTATTCTTAAACTGATAGTTTCATAATCCACTACTGCCTTCTCTATTTCTGGTTCAGTTATTATTCCTACACCTTTTTTAGCTCTGCTACAGCATGATCGAAAACTTTCAACGTCTAGAGGACTGTGGAATTATTTTGTCAAAAAATTTTGTTGGCAGTCGTGGTAGTAAAAGTCACATTGCAATTTTATATCTGTCAGTTTAAAGTTATGTCAGGATTGTCATTTCAACAAATACAAACATTCTTGTTGAATACATAAAAATGTTAGTAACAAAAACAACTACAGCTATTCTAAATGATTTGCTATATTTTCCATACACAGAACCACCTAGTGCTCGGCATTAAACATCCTGTAAAAGTTAAGTTTATCTGTCAAAATTGTATAGGTTATATTATTAAGTAGCTTTACTCATCACTGCCAACATAAATTTAATTTTAAAAAAATCCACAGCCCTCTAGACGTTGAAAGTTTTCGATCATATGGTACTTTCTTCTACCCTTGAGTATCTTAATTTTCAACCATTGCCCAACATCTTTAAATCTTTTCCTTTTTGCTTGGTCTCACTCACGCCTAATATCTGCATCTTATATTTTTCTAGTTCGCTTAATAATTCTGGTTCTTTATCTTGCAATGTAGTTATGTTCTAGCATCCTATTCTTAATTCCGGTATCTTAGTTTCATCTATGTTTGTATCCTTTTTCTTTGCATTACTCCTATCATCCTTTTCTTTGTTTTCTCCCAATCTCCTGTTCTGGTTTTGTTTCATCACTTTGTCCATTTCCATGCCTATTTCCATCATCAGATATTTGTCCTTTATCAGACTTGTTAGTTTTTGATATGTTAGCCCGTATCAGGCTTCCTATCTTGTGGTCGAAATTTACACACTTCACAACTATCACTTTTGCTTCAGTTTTTCCCACTCTGTAAGCTTCTTCTATCTTAACTTCTATTCCCATCTCTTTTTTGATGAAGTCTGAAATCGTTTTAAATTTTGTTCACTTAACTGTTCTTCCATGATATCCATTCCATTAATTATTACATTCTTCTTCTTTTTCTCTTTCTCTTATTCCTCTAATTTGCTTTCTACGTTATTAATCCTCTTTTCCATCTCACCTCTTTCTTTTTGCCATACTCTTGCCTTTGCTTCCCATTCTGCATTCACCTGATTGTAATTCTTCATCTCTGTGAATTCTGATTTCACATCTGATATTTTCCTGTCAAGTTCATTTTTTAGCCCCTTCATTTCATTCCATTTTCTCAGTATCGCATCCATCTCTTTTACTTCTCGTTATTCCGATTGATTTACTTCTTTTCTCTGTTACAAATTTTTGTTTTTGTGGACTTCAACTTATTTTCGTCCTTTTGGGGAAATGTAGCATTTGCTCCTGCTCCCACTTTTCGAAGTCTATCGGATCTTCCCTTTCCCTTTTACGCTTTGTAAGTTCTTTGCGCTAGCAACACTATCACCCCTTGTTCTCCCAGATTCTCTGCTTTATTTATTGTACCTATGCAACGAGTTAGTGAAAGACCGATAAAAGTTTAAGGTAGTAGTAAACAATGCAGACACACGCAAGTAATAGGAACAAAAAAATAAGAAAAAGGAAATTAATCCACCCAAAGAAACGGATTAGAAAGCTCTTTTGAGAGGTTAAATCTTCTAGGAGATGTAAAGCCTGAATGGATAAATGGATGTAAAAATTAACAGAAATTGTTTCTTCTTAAACAGTGATACACTAGAAAGCTTAGAATATGCCGATAACATATGCCTATTGTCAGAACAACAAAAATATGAAAATTTAAACCTTTACAAAGAGAAACCAGCAGGTTTCAAATTTTATTTGAAGAAAATGAAAATGATGACCACTGATACAAAGCAAAGACTACAACTTACAATGCAACATATTACTGAAAAAATAATACTGCTTTATTTATCTAGGAAATGTTCTTAGATATTAAAGTGGATTGATTAAAAACATAGAACAGTGAGATTATGAAAGCAAGTTGCATTCATTAACATGAATTACATACTTCTAAAAAGTATCTAACATCAAAGTAAAAACAAAGTTAAAAATATCCAATACAACAATAAAATAAATTTTACCATATGGCTGTAAAATGTGGTGTGCGATAAAAGAGATAAAAGCAATATTGAAAATTTTTATAAGCCGATGTCTGAAATTTATCCTATAAATATGCCTACCAGGGTAATGGAGAGAAAAATATAGCAACAGCATGAAAAATAGATACAAAGACAACCAAAAGCTATTCTATGCAATGCTAAAACAACTAAGACAAAAGAAGAACGTAACACTGAATATGATCAAAGATAAAAATGGGGAAATAATGCAAATGGAAGAAGTACTTTCAGGGATTACTAAAACAACAAGAATAAAAAAAAGGTGGAAAAAAGAAATAAAATTAACAAGAGAAGAACTAGAGAAAGTAATACAAAAACTGAACGTAAGCAAAGATGCAGGACACTACACTATTACTGCAGAGAAATGATAAAATATGCAGGAGAAAAGGTAAAGGAAGCACTACTGAAAACGTTTTAACAGTATAGTTAAAGAAGGTATGACCACAAACAACTGGCAAATAGAATTAATACCAATATACAGGGTGTTGCAAAAATGGCATATTAACTCCATGCTATGCTATTGACGAGCACTTCCTAAGTAGGAAAAAAAATCTGTGTTATATCTTTGAAAATATAGCAAAGTTTTATTAACCTCACAACTAGCTGAACTGGCAACATTGTTTAATTACAAATAAGTACATAAAGCTGCATTATTTCCATAGATACACTTAATAAATAACGTTTATGCAACTTATTAGAAACACTGTTGTCCAATGAATTTTTGGTATTTTAACAGTTCTTGAGTTTCTGTTTGTTAACAGTCGGGTCACGCCAGGTCCCGTTGTGAACATGAGTAATATTTGAAAATCGAACCGTGAACGTGAGTGAAAATTTCCAAGGAGTGATTCACGTTTCACGTTAAATATTTAGTAACGAAAAAAAGACTGCAGGGTTCCCCGCTGCCCGACATGTGGAAGATCTAGAGCTGGAGCGGGTCATTGTACTTCTGTGTGGCAGCCTTCGCACTTGTGTTGTGTTGTGAATGTTGTGTCTACAGTCAACTGAGTGTCTGCTTCTATAGGCAACTAAGTAGAACTTACTTACTCAGACGTAAGAGTACTTTTAAACCTAGAAATTAAAAGTGCTGCCTAGCAACATATACTTTCTTGTACTCGTATCAGTAAGGGAAACGTCAATTCCAATGATAGCTTTTTGTATTAAAAGTAATGTCTTTGAAGACGGTTGCAAAAAAGGTTTTTGGGGGAAATCAGTATTTATCCCTTGCTGTAAGCTATTGTAGTCAATTTTCATTTATTTCTTTTTGTGTCTACTATGTATCCTGATTGCAACATATCACGTAAATTATTTCACGTGGAAAACATAGGTATTTTATTTTAAAGTTTTTAGTTCTGTCGCGGGTTCTTTATTAGTTTTAAATTTGAACATTCTGTTCTATCTGAACGTGAATTTTCAAATAAAAGCTGCAGGTCACGTCATGAGTGGCAGGTCACATCATAAGTGGCGGGTCACTCTGTGAATGTGAGCGTGAATGTGAGTGTTTAAAGCAAGCGTGAAACGTGTTTGACGTGAGTGGATACTCACTCACGTGCCCATCTCTAATTCTAATACTGAATATTAAAGAAATTAATAATGGAACTTTGTACTCCAATATCAAAAATAAACAGAAAAAACGTTTTTATAATTTTTTCCTATTTGGGAAGTGTTCCTTAATAGTGTAACATGAAGGCAATACGCCATTTTTGCAACACCTTTTATAAAAAAGGAGATCTATAAGAATGCAATAATTTCAAAGTAATAACGCTACTAAGTATACCGGCTAAAATATATGCAAGGATGATAGAAGCCAGAATTAGAACAGCAGTAGAAACGACCCTAGAAGATTTTGTGTGATTTCCGAGAAAACAGAATTATGCAAGACCTAATCTTTACACTACGGCAAATAAATGAGAAAGCAATAAAGAAAAACAAACAAGCCCATATAGGTTTGACCTACAAAAAGCCTTTGAGATGAGTGAGAAGACACAATGTTTGGGAATGAAAGAAAAGGGGAATACAGGACAGTCTAGTAAAAATGGTCCCGGATGGTGTAGCTTGAACAAGCATCCACGTTCGATTAGCAGAGTTAAGCAACGCTCTTTCTGGTCAGAACTTGGATGGGAGTTCCATGGCTGTATCTCTCGGCGCCTCGTGATACGGCTGTCACGGAAATAGTTGGTCCCGGATGTCATAACAACATCATCACAGTCGTTAGTGGGGTTGGAAGTCCCCATAAATGCACAGAGACGCCTATAATTGGCCTAACGGCTGTTGGTTGAGTGCGATATAAATAAAAAATGACTGAGATACTCTATAAAGAGTGCTTAAACTAGTGCGGACAATAATAATAATAATAATAATATTTATTTAAGAAAAATAAATAATACAGCAGCAGCAACAACACACACAACAACTAGAAACTAAAAGAACATAAATGGAGCAAAAAAAAACTATAAAAGTCCACAAAGAAAAAAGTAAAAAGAAGAAAAACAGTTGCGCGGTGGTCTCAGCCTAAGCAGGGCTTGTGCGCCGAAACCATACAGGCAACAAAATTAAAACACCGTCTCTTTAAAATTAATCTTAAAGATTTTGAAAAAAAAATTAACTAAAAAATTAAAAAGTTATGAAAAAATACGGGTTATTTACTATTTGCTATATTTTACTATATAACTATTTACGGAGCTATACAAATTTTATTCGAGAAGGACTAAAAAAGCAGTCATATCACGCTGTAACAATTCTTCTACAAGATGCTTTCGAAATAGTCGCACCGGTTTTATTGAAAGAAGATTTCTGGATAATAAATTGTAAAAACGTGGAGCTAAATAAGACGCGCTTCTTGTTCCAATTGTCTTTTGGGCATTTACAGTAGCTACGCACTGATTTGTAACATTTCTTGTGACATAACCATGACAAATAAACTGTTTTGGTTTGTCGTGATATCTGCATATAGCTGCTATCATATGTAATTGTCTGACCGTGCATACACGTGCTTCTAAATATAGTGAATGAGTATCATATCTGAAAGGTTTGGACAGTATAATTTTCAATATAGTATTTTGTACGGTAGCTAACTGTTTGAGAGTTGTATTGTACACCCCACCCCAGCCAATAATACCATATTGGAGCAGGGATTGTACTAAAGCATAGTATATTATTTTCAAGTCCGCAGTTTTTAGAAATGATTTTAGTTGTTTAAATAGATAGACAAATTTTCTTATTTTTTTAGTAAGTTCATTTATGTGCAAATCCCATCTGAAAAAACTATCAATACTTATTCCTAAATATTTTACATTTGTAGTAACTTTTATATTTAGATCAGAATTGCTAATTTTTATAATACTATATGGCGGTAGATTGTTTTTATAAGACGTAAAAGGCACACATTTTGTTTTTTCAGCGTTTAATGTAAGCAGATTCAGATCTAGCCAAGTTACAATATTCGCTAGTTCCACACTTATTTTTGTGTAAAGGTTTTGCCACGAATCACCAGTAAAATATAAAACTGTATCATCAGCGTAAGTAATAATGTTATATTGATTTTTTGCATTTAATAAGTCATTTATGTAGATTATAAACAATATTGGTCCCAGTACACTCCCCTGAGGCACCCCATATTCGCACAGAACTTTCTGGCTGTATGCTGCACCAACTTTTACTTGCTGCATCCTTTTTGACAAATAAGATTTAAATAAATGAAGACCAACACCCCTAACACCCATCCTTTCCATTTTTTGCAGAAGAAGATTGTGACTCACAGTATCAAAAGCTTTGGCTAGGTCTAAAAACACCGCTGCTGAGACGTTTGACGAATCTAGATTTGCATATATATTTGAAGTTAATAATTGAATTGCATCTTCAGTGGATTTGTTTTCTCGAAAACCAAACTGATTATTTGATATTATGTTATTTTTTTCCAAAAACGACATTAGCCTGCGTTTTATTACCTTTTCTACAATTTTTGTTATGTTCGTGAGTAACGCTATAGGACGATAGTTTGTCATGGTGTTTTTACATCCAGTTTTATATATAGGTACTATTACTGCAACTTTTAAGACATTAGGAAAAATTCCACTGGAAATGATCAGATTACTTATATGTTGAAGAGGCTCAGCAATGAGATATTTTATTTGTTTTAGATTCTCAGCAGTGATGTTATCCAGGCCAGCAGCTTTACCTGCTTTTAAGGTGTCAATTTCATTTATTATCTCCTGATTTGTCACAGGGCTAAGGTAAAGTGTACTGGAATTCACAGTATTTGGTAATTCATTACATATTTTACTTTTGTTTTTGTTGATAAGAATGTTTGCCATACGATTTCCTATACTACAATAATGTCTATTAAACTCATTTGCTATTTGATTTTCATCTTGTATTTCTATACCGTTTTCCAATACTATACTTTTAATTTCCATGTTTTTTTTTATCATTTAAACTTTCTCTAACTGTATTCCATAAGTGCTTTGAGTCATTCGGTGACTGCATTATTTTATTTTTATAAAATTGCGACTTGGTTGTTTTTATGCACATTTGTAAAATATTTCTATAATTTTTATAATAATTTCTGAGTTCTATATTACGTTCATTTCTCAGTACGCGTTGTTTTAAGGCATCACGAATGTTTATTGATTTTATTAAATTTTGCGTAATCCATTGTTTACGCTTTTTCATTTTCGAATTAACTGAATTATTGTTTTTTACTTTGAGTGATTTTTGTTTGCACGCTTTTAGAGTATCAATAAAGGTTTCTGTAGCAATATTTGCGTCCTGCTCATTTAATATACCGTCCCATGACAAAGAGTTAACTAAATTAAAAAATATTATGCTATCAAAAATTTGTGAGGTTGATTGTGGATTAACCTTTCTAGGACGTTCAAAAGTTAAATTCTTTATACTAAAAATTACAGTGTAATGATCAGTGATATCAGTCCGCAAAATTAAACCAAAAATATCAGAAGACTTTTGCCGTGTTTTTATAAAAACGTGATCTAAGCATGATTTCGTGTCATTAGTTACTCTTGTGTATTTGTTGATTACAGATTTGAAACTGTGTTCAGACATCACATTCAGATAATCACTTTCTGTTCGATCAGTTTTTAAAATATCAATGTTTATGTCTCCAAGAAATATTTCATTGTTCTCTCTACATTCCGGCAAATAAAGGCGCAACTGTTCGATAAAGTTTTGAACTTCAATATTATGGCATCTATATACTGCACTGATACCATACTTTTTATTGAGCTTTTCAAATTTTATTCGAATTACACGGGTTTCTAAAGAGTTTATTGTTGTAACACCAGCATTTAAATTATTTTTAACAAAAATTACTACGCCATCATTTCTGTTTATACTTCCATTGTTATAATGTGTTGAAAAACCGTCTATATTAAAAGTATCAACAATAATTTGAAATGTTTCTGTTAAGACAATGACATCTAAAGTTTCTTTTTCTAATGAATGCAATAATATTAAAAATTCGTCAAAATTTTTTGCTATGCTCCGTATGTTCAATTGCAATATATTGATCTCATTATGTTTTAATAACTCCTTACATTCTAACTTATTATCTAAAACAATATTTTCAAAATTATTATATTCAGCAAGTTCTTGTTGCAAATTTAGGTTTAAATTAAAATTGGCCATTTTTAAATTTCAATTAATTAACAGAAATCGTGTTACATAAGATTTACCTTTCCTTATTCTGCCGCACTAAATCGTTGGAGGTAAGAACACGTATTATAGCCGACGTATCACTGCAACGCACAAAAAGTTTTCCATTCTTAAACCAAACATATTTAAACACTTTCTTATCTTTATCCGCACCATCCATTTCCTTTTTCTGCCGTGCCTCATAAAACAGTTCACGATAATATGGAGTCATATGCTCGTTTACATATATAGGTTGGCGAAGGAATGAAACATCGAAAATGTTGAAAACAAAAATAGCTCTCAGACAAGGCTGCGTACTATGCCTGTTACTATTCACAGTAGTCCTAGATGTGGTAAAGTAATGTAATAAAGAACTAAAACCCTACACAATCGGAAAGTGGAGAATCAGAAAAATACAATTTGCAGAACTTATATTTGTGGACAACAGGGTTATACTAGATGAGACGGAACAAAACCTATAATGCAATATACAGATGTGACAAACAACTGAAAAAAACGGATTATTCTAATCAACAGGCAAAAACCAAAACAATGATCATAAGTCCAGAGGCAAGAAACCATAATATAGAAATAAAGGAAAAGAAACTAGAATCAGTGAAGGTTTTCAAATACCTAGGGGTGATAATCAATGGGTATGGAAAAATGGAGAAAAATCAATTAAAGAATCGGAGTAGTAGGCAGACTTTTTAATGCTATAACAGTTCCTAACAAAAAAAAAGAAATATCGAATAAAACAAAAGCGAAAATATAGAACCAAGTGGTTGTACCGATCCAGATAAATAATAGTTGTGGACAAGAACAGAGCAACAAAATAGCAGAATATGAAGCACGGATATGCAGTTTCTGCAAAGAATCAAGGTAAACACAAGATCAAACAGAATAGGAAACAAAACGTACAGGGAAGCACTGAAAAGACAACAGATAAAACACAAAATACAAGAAGGACAAGTAAGATGGTTAGTTAAAAGATATAAACAGGATAGGAGAAGAAATAATACTCAAAAAAACATACAAAGCAAAAGAGATAGAGAAAAGAAAATGAGGTAAACCAAGGAACACCTGGCAGGAGAAAGTGAGAAAAGCAGCAGAAATGTTAGGTGCGGTCTGGAGTATTATAAGAGAAATTATGGAAAACAGAATGTAATGGAAAAGGGTATTAAAAACGATACCAAGCACAAACTAACCAACTAAGCCTTACACCCTACACAATCGGAAAGTGGAGATTCAGAAAAATACAATTTGCAGAACTTATATTTGTGGACAACAGGGTTATACTAGATGAGACGGAACAAAACCTATAATGCAATATACAGATATAACAAACAACTGAAAAAACGGATTATTCTAATCAACAGGGAAAAACCAAAACAATGATCATAAGTCCAGAGGCAAGAAACCATAATATAGAAATAAAGGAAAAGAAACTGGAATCAGTGAAGGTTTTCAAATACCTAGGGGTGATAATCAATGGGTATGGAAAAATGGAGAAAGAAATCAATTAAAGAATCGGAGTAGTAGGCAGACTTTTTAATGCTATAACAGTTCCTAACAAAAAAAAAGAAATCTCGAATAAAACAAAAGCGAAAATATAGAACCAAGTGGTTGTACCGATCCAGATAAATAATAGTTGTGGACAAGAACAGAGCAACAAAATAGCAGAATATGAAGCACGGATATGCAGTTTCTGCAAAGAATCAAGGTAAAAACAAGATCAAACAGAATAGGAAACAAAACGTACAGGGAAGCACTGAAAAGACAACAGATAAAACACAAAATACAAGAAGGACAAGTAAGATGGTTAGTTAAAAGATATAAACAGGATAGGAGAAGAAATAATACTCAAAAAAAACATACAAAGCAAAAGAGATAGAGAAAAGAAAATGAGGTAAATCAAGGAACACCTGTCAGGAGAAAGTGAGAAAAGCAGCAGAAATGTTAGGTGCGGTCTGGAGTATTATAAGAGAAATTATGGAAAACAGAATGTAATGGAAAAGGGTATTAAAAACGATACCAAGCACAAACTAACCAACTAAGCCTTACACCTAAAGGTTAGTAAGTAATTTACATTAAGCTTCATTTAAAAATAAAACAATGCAACACAGTATGAAATAAAATGTTATAGGTACGTTATACATCTGATACATTTTTCACAAAATGACAAATTCTATCGCCTCTTCCATAGACATCAAACTTCTGTAAAAATTCATTTACTCGACCTTTAACATATATATGTAGTTGAAATTCAACCGTCTTTTTTCAATTATACTATCTCTTATTGCATCAATCCATAGACACACTGTATATATGAATATTAATTTCAGTTACCATTTAATAATTTTACCTTGGTTTAACGATTTATTTATAGTAGGTAAGTTGCCCCATAACAGTCTTGGCTTTTGCTTCAGGGCTATCCCAAGGAACGTCCAATTCAACTGGTTCACATTGTAAATATCTGAAACACAGTAATACATATTGTAGCAAAATTATTGTTTTTGCAATATGATTGACTAAATTGGTATTCCTGATGATATACAATGGTGGGCAAAAGTTTGAAAACATCTATTCAGTGTGTCCAAGATAAGGAGGGCCAGTATGGGGATCTCGGTAATTGTAAGAGATACAAATTTCGTTAAATGGGAAGAAACCCTTGATATGATTTTTCATTTTTGAATAATCTCAAAAAACCTAGTTTTTGAATTTTGTATTTTATTTTTTCTGGCGTTAATATTAAAGTTAGAGCAAAACTGAAAAAAATTCTTTATGGCAACGATTTCGCATACTTTGTATGCAATGTGATATCAACATTTGGGCAAAATTCTAAATTTTCAAAAGATAATATTTTATTAATGGACTTAATTTTATTTAAACAAAATTATGAAAAGAAATACTTTTTATAGTGACACAATCCTGAAAGATTACCAAAAATGGTCCCATTGTCCTTTTGGAAAATACTTTTAAAAATCTGGTGTGATACACGCACACAACTTCCTTTTACAGTGATCTTGTAATTAGCCAAAAATTTGATTTTAAATTTTAAAGCATTTGTCAAAAATTTTCAAAAATTACAAATTTTACAAAAACGGTACAAAAGATAGTGTTAGTTTAAGAGACAAATTTTCTCTAGAATATTAAGCTGAATTCAAAAATGTAATAATATACCGGGTGTTCTATTTAAAATAGGAGTTAATAAAAAAAAAACAAAAAAAAACAAAAGAAACACATTTTAGAAGTATTCAACTGGAAAATCACCTATCTCACATCAATACACATTAAAAATGTAATAAAAATGTAAAGTTTAAAAAAATCGTTAGAGCCGTTTTTGAAAATATCGAAAGAATCTGAAAAATTACAAGAGTAAACACTTACTTCCGGTTATGCGATTTTCTTCAAAAGCTTCCTGTCTCATCTAATGGTACACAAAACTTACATATGAAGTTTCACCGCCATACTTCTTTTCGTTTTTGAGATACTTTGTTCACAGACACACAGACAGACAGACACAGACAGACAGGCAGACCAATTAAAAAAATACGTTTTTTGGGTTCAGGGGACTCTAAAACGTGAAGATCTGTTGAAAACTCAATTTCTAATTTTTTGGGTGAATCCAATACTTCCTTTATTGTAAAAGGAAGTAAAAAAAATCTGGTGTGATACACTCACACAACTTCCTTTTACAGTGATCTTATAATTAGCCAAAAATTTCATTTTTAATTTTTAACCATTTGTTAAAAATTTTCAAAAATTACAAATTCTACAAAAACGGTACAAAATCGAGTGTTAGTTGAAGAGACAAATTTTATCTAGAATTTTAAAGTGAATTCAAAAATGTAATAATATACCGGGTGTTTTATTTAAAATAGGAGTTAATAAAAAAAAATAGAAAAAAAAACAAAAGAAACCCACTTTAGAAGTATTCAACTGGAAAATCACCTATCTCACATCAATACACATTAAAAATGTAAGAAAAATGTAAAGTTTAAAAAAATCGTTAGAGCCGTTTTTGAAAAAATCGAAAAAAACTGAAAAATCACAAGAGTAAACACCTACTTCCGGTTATGCGATTTTCTTCAAAAGCTTGGTGTCTCATCTACATAGTACACAAAACTTATATATGAAGTTTCAACGCCATACCTGTTTTCGTTTTTGAGATATTCTGTTCACAGACAGACACACACACAGACAGACAGACAGACACACAGACAGACAGACAGACACACACACAGACAGACAGACAGACCAATAAAAAAAATATGTTTTTTGGAATCAGGGGACTCGAAAACGTGAAGATCCGTTGAAAACTCAATTTCGAATTTTTGGGGTGAATCCAATACTTCCTTTATAGTAAAAGGAAGTAAATATTGAACCAATATATGCAAATGGTCCAGTTCATTTGTTGAGCAGTATATATAAATATTTAAAAAGAAGTTATTAAATTAATACTCTGCATAAATAACGTAAATCGTAAGAATAACAACGAAATTAATGAGACAGACATTTTAAATGTAAACTAATTGCACAAACTTCAAATTGCATTATTTGACAGACACAATTGTTCTCTATCATGATTTTGTTTTTTTTTTGTAAGGTAACTGTGACGACAAAAATTTATCAGGCAACTGTGACGACAAAAATTTATCGATATTGATGTGTGGATCGAAAAGCTCAATAAATATACAAATCTAGATATTTTTGAATTCGACATCAAATTCTCTATCCAAATATTGAAAAATATACAGGGTCTTCTATTTAAAAAATATGCAACTTCCGGTTAAACCAGAAGTCATATTACAATTAGGATACTTCCATTGTACTTAGAATAGTAAATACTATCTATATACTAAATTTCATACGAATTTCTTCAAGACTATAGGAAATATATAGGTGTTTTAATATTTTTGCCCACCACTAGATATATAAATACATGGTTACGTTAAAACAGAAATTCATTCAAAGTGGAATAATAAATGCGAATGGTTGTTTTAAAAACAGCTTTTTATCTATACGAGCAATTTATTAGGTACCTATTTTTACATAACTAGTACTTAAAATACCTACTGCAATTTGATGTAAAAAGTTTGCTAAATAAAATTTTACTTTGTAAAATAGGGCAAAAATCATATGGTAAATTATTCGAACGACAGAATCCCTTAAAAAATTTCATAAAACAGAAGTTCCACTTTACATAAACAAGCAGATATCTAAGTACATTTTTTATAATGTCCCTCTATTGATGAAATGTTTAAACCATTTAACCTTCAATAGTAAATATCATCCATTTTGGCTACTTCACATATAAAACGAACAAAACGTGATATTTTTCTGTAACTATACTGAAATAAATCATTAATTTTATTACCTTGTAATCGTATTCTTGTATTGCACAGAAGCAGATGCGGGTACTTCAAAAAACCAAAAGAGGCTATGTGAAAAAGATTTGGACAGAACAGCGAGTATCCTGTAGAACTCGAAGAAATGTATGCTTCTACCTACTGTACCTATAATGAGACAAAAATCATGTCAGGTCAAAAATAAATTGAGGTTGGTCTATAGTTACCATATATGCCATTCAAATTTGGTTTAGAAAGGTTCATAATAACAGATGGAGATCCTATCAGAAGAAGATCAATGTCACCTATTTTATCAATATTATCTGAATGGAAATCTTCGAGATTTCCTAGATCAGTAATTTGCTCTTTCAACTCCGAAATGTTTATAACATTTAAATCAGTTCCAAAGGAGTAATATATATCCAATGGAATATTGAGTTGATTAAGTGCTATTAAGCCTACAAATATTAATCTACTGTTAATCTTGTTTTCTAGAATAAAGTGTTAAAATTATAGTCACAATACATTAATAATTGCTAATTGTTACATAGTCATAAAGACAGGTAGTGTTCAATTGTTCAGTAAGTAATAAACTTTACCTGCTGCTAATGTATCGAATAGAGACAAGACTCTCAATTTGCGCCTTGGTGATAATACGGGATTGTTTATTAGAGTACATGCATCTTTGTTAAACAATTGTTGTACCTAAAAAACATATTTCTGCTGTATGTTTGTACCTTTCCAGAATTGATAGGTACATTAATCGACAGCACATTTTAACAATTTTAACATTAATTTAACTGGGTAACTACATTATCATTAGTAACATAAGATTTTAAATATTTTAACTTACCATTACTTCAAAATCATGACGAGGACATATAATGCCGTTCACTGGTTGCCTTTTACATCTAAAGCACAACCATGGGTCTTCCAACTTTTCCAATTTTTTTTTTAAAGTTGGAGCTGCTAAATTATTCATACATCTGTTGCAATATGCTCTGGAAATAACAAAATATGCAAATATTTACAATTATAACTGGAACAAACTAAACTTGATTTTTCCAATAATTAAGATAAAGTTTAAATGAGCAATGCTTTAATTATACAGCAATATTTAAAAAGTCAGAGTACATATGATACCTACAAATAATTTCAAAAATAGCAATTTATTTGCAAAATATTTTTAAAAATTTGTGAATAAAATAACTTTATTACGATTGCTTTGTATTTGGGATCGTTGAATAACAAAATGGATAATTTTCTACATTTAGTTTTTATGAAACTTCTACAAAATGTCAGCCTACATGAAATATGAAAACAAATAGGTCTTTATTTAACTCTATTTTATTGAAAACTCTCTTATTATTTACAATGTAATAGGTCTGAACACATATTATGCAAGTTCTGCACTAAAATATATGCAAAAGCCTGTCAATATGGTATGTTGCCTTTCATTCTATTATTAACTACCGTCAAGTTCAATACGAAATCCTTTTGTGTTCCCGATATTGTAATTTTACCTTTTCAAACTTATGTTGTAACCCTTGTACTTAGTATTAATTTAATTTAGAAACGAAGAATATGTGTAACTTTTTGTTTTTTACAGCTGGTGAAGACAAGATATAACTAATTACTACAATATAGCAATCTATACATATATTTAAAGTGCAAGTAATTTTCTTTGTTGAGTTCTTAATTCTTCTTTAAACTATAGAGCTGGCAACCTTGTAATCGCTTGCGATAGCATTTCACATTTAGTGTGAGTTCTGAGTATAAATCAAAGTCAAATAATAATTTCAATTAAAAAACCTCTAGAAGTGTTAGCTAGAAAGTTAAATTACAGAAAATTAATAAAGCAGTGAACGTGGGTACTTACATAACACAATTAAAATCAAAATAAAATAATCTTGAAGGTTAGGGCCGTACATTATATTGCACAAGTTTTATGTATAAAATAAGTGGAAATTATATCACATAACGAAAGCTTTCCTTCTGTTTTGCAAGTTGTAACCCAATTCCTTCACAGCTGTTGGTCGCATCTCAGCGCTATAATCGAAAATTCCTATATTAGATTTATGGCCAGAGGCTTAGGAGAATTTAAGAGCACCCAGGCCCAAACCGCCGACTAAATTAGTTTGGGAAATTTATTGGTTTAGGATTTCAGCCACATGGCACACGTGGCAAACGGGGTCCTGGAAAATATTTAAAAACGCGACAGAAAATGATTAAAACCCGTTGTGGGTTTTGGAAGGGCAGCGGCCAATTAAAATCACGTCTCTATAGCAACGAAATTTAGATTTTGTTGTCATTGGCGAGACGCCCACGGCGCATAGAACGAGAGAGGGCAGAAAAAGCTAGGTCTAGTGCAGTTGGTAGCTCGATGACGAAACTCGGAGAGCTATTACAACTGATTCTAACTCATCTAATCCTTACTTCCATTGATACACTACGCAGCCCGACATTTGCAAGGTTTACTCTTCTCACTTTACTAGGCACGGAGCAGCCCGACTTTTGCAAGGTTTCCTTGTTAGTACGGTTGTGTTAGTACCAATTCTTTACTCTTCTCACAACCGCACTTGACGCCGCCAGTAAACCATAGTAACCAGGCCCAGGCAGGCAGCGAGCTTTCTTGCCACTAGACGAACTAACAATGAACAGCTTCACCGTCCGGTTAGAGACGAAAACTGTGCAATAATTAAGAGTAGTGTAGTGCTTTTACTTTAGTCTTAATGAAGAACAATCCGTTGCCATGATGTTGTTTTCTTTGGTGTAAGAGCTGGAGATCGCCAGTCCCTATACGAACTGAGCAAAGTTGGCCTAAGTATGGCCACTTAGCTGCAGCACCTGTAACGCCATCAAAGCACCCGCAGGAACCAGTAAAAAAAAATACACAACGTAGGCGCGTACACGGGCCCACAGGTAACAAGGGTGTGCACCGTTACAGGAGTATTAATTTTTAATAGTGGTGGATTTTAGAAATATAAATGATTGGATGGCAGTCTTACGAATAAAAGAAAATAATAAAAAAAAAGTATCATTATTATACAGGATGGGCAAATTTCAATGTATTCATAGAGATGCTCGATAACTAGAGGAGGTATGGAAAAATTGACTCCGTTTTCAATCTCTTTTTTTTAAAAAACCTAATGGTGCAAACCAAAATTGGCTATCGTCTTTTGTTTTTGAGCTATAAACAAAGGTTCGATTTTTCAACTTTTCCTTTTGTGGCTATATCTCGCTTATTTATGAAAATACAGAAAAATAATTTATATATTCTTCAGACACTTTTTTGATAAAAATACAATGGCATAGTCAGTTTTTTCAAAAAAGTTTTGAATTTCGAGTTATACTATAAAGTTATATTTTTTATATGGAACTCATAGTTGATTACGACATAATGAAAAAGAAGATTTTTTTCTTATTAGTGATATAGATGTATACAGTGAAATCTCTCATAACAGACACTCCATTAAGCGGACCCCTCTATTAAGCGGACATTCTTCTTGGCACCGTCGAGAACCAATGTAGTTTAAATGCAAGGGCATCTCCGTTAAGCGGACTCTCTGTTAACGGGACGCGGACAGGAAAATTCTGGAAATTTTTAAATATTTCCCTCTTTTAAGCAGACATGTTACTAAGTATTATGTGGTTAAATGCCAAGAAACTACAGAAATTACATGTTTTCATATGTGTGGTATGGGGCGGACTATAAATTATATGTTCAGATACTAGGCTAGAAAACTAGGAAAATTACCTATTTTCATATGTGCCCTATGTTTTCCAACATTAATCCTCAGTTGTGTATCTGAATTTTGTAAGTGAAAGTAGTGTTCTACAAAAACGATTTTATTTGTCTATAGCAAAGTGCTCTTTGTTTATAGCCGCATTTGATTAAAGGCAGGTAGGTCTTCATTACAGGCTGCAGTTGATATGTATGTACTAAAGCTACTTTTGTACAATAGTGTCATAATGGAAAGCAAACGCAGCACTAAACACATGCTAACCTTAAAAGAAGAAGTTGAAATTTTAAATTGGTACGATCAAAACACAACCAGCGTACGAAATTTGGCCATGAAATTCAAAATTGGAAAAATCCAAGCCGCGAATATTCGAAAAAAAGAAGACATGACTGCGGACACGTTACTGGAAAGCGTAGTTTTTTGAAAAGTGCAACAAGATTTCTAATAGACCAACTTACTTATGACTGGTTTATGAAAGTTTGAAATAAAAATATTCCCCTCTCCGGACCACCAGCAAGATGCAATGTTAAAGCTTCTGAAGGATGGCTAGAAAAATTCCGTATTGACATAACATATCTTTCAAATGCATTTCTGGTGAATCTGCAAGTGTTCACAAAGATGATGTTGCAAATTTTGCACAAAAAATTCCCTCAATAATTAGAGGTTATGACTTGAAAAATATATATAACGCTGATGAAACTGGGTTGTTCTTTTGTGTGTTGCCCAATAAAACTCTCGCTTTAAAAAGGACAAAATGCTCGGGGGGAAGATGAGCAAATATCGACTGACAGTTTTGCACTGTGTAAATATGGCAGGGGAAAAGGATAAGTTATTGGTGATTGGAAAGTCAGCTCGACCTGAGGCATTTAAGAAACTTGCTGTGAATTCCTTACCTGTAGACTGGAAATCTAACAAAAATGCGTGGATGACGTGTGATATTATGAGGAAATGTTCGATAGAAAAATGGGAATTCAAAAGCTTAAAATACTGTTATTTTCGGACAATGCAGTGTCTCATGCCAAAGATCTGAAATTGAGGAACATAAGAATAATTTTTCTTCCGCCTTATACTACGGATTATTGTCAGCCATTCGACCAAGGCGTTATCCAAAACTTCTAAATGTTTTACAGAATGTTGATGTTGAAACACATTTTAGTACATGTGGATACTGTTGTTTCTGCGCAAAATTTGACCAAATTAGTCGATCAACTAGACGCTATATTTTATGAAAAAAGCATGGGACTAAGTCACTGATACTACGATTTAAAATTGCTTTTGAAAAGCAACATTTCAGTTCAGTGATCATATCGCTTCCCCAGAAGCATACTATGAACCTGAAGATAAAACTCCTTTGGCTGTCTATGCAGATATGCTTAAGGCATTTAACACAATCGGCAACAATGACATTGATTTATTTATTTATTTATTTATTTATTTATTTATACATTGGAGGCAGACAGCTATCAGCTGTTTATACCTCTGTATAAGAGTTTGGTTGTACATGTCTAAACTAAACGTAATAGATGTTTCTAATATCACTGCATAAAACAAAAAAAAAAAAACAAAAAAACAAAAAATAATAAAACAAGTATTATATATATTTACATAACATAGCTACTGATTGTGTCGCAGAAAATTGTCCAGTTTGTTTTTAAATGAGTCCAGGGTCTCAGCACTCACAATTTCTTGCGGAAGTCGATTTGATCCTGATGATTTTGTAAATTTGGATGCTGAACTTGTTGCTGAAGATGATGACATAGACGCTCCTGCATCCTTGCAGTCTAAGCAACTCCAACAAGAAGAGGAAGTCGACCAATTGGAGGACGTTGGGATATCCGAATGTCCACTACAAATTCAACAGGACGCCATAATTGCGGCCAAAAATCTTAATCTGTTAGCAAGAAAACGCGAGGATTTTAGTGGTTATGAACTAACTGCACATCTACAAACCTATTATGCTAATAAACAATTTGAAGGGAAAAACAAAAAACAGTCTACTTTGCTGGAGTTTTTTGCCAAAAAATAATGTATGGCAGGATGCGATGGTACTGTGTGCCTACATAGTATGTAGTAGTATGTATTTAAAAATGTATGTATCTTTGGCCTTTATATATATATATATATATTCGGGTTACATATAACATACAATACACCATAAGTATAATACATTATAAAACAGCTAGACGCCGCATCCCCGCTCCCTTTCGCCATGCCTCTCGATACCATACTCGATCTTCATCTAAATTTCTCTCTCTCATAGCCTGTCGTATTCCCTCATTCCAAGACTTTCTAGGTGGTCCCTTTTTTCTCCTTCCTGGTGGGGACCATTTAAAAATTTTCTTTGGCCACCTACTATCTGGCATCCTTAATAGATGACCAAACCAGACTACGGATCTTCTTTCAATTCTGTCCAGGGTAGTTTCATTTGCTGCCATACGATTTCGCATCTGTTCATTCGGTATTCGGTCAAGCCTAGATAAGCGAGCACTTCTGCGTAGATAATCCATCTCTACTGCGTTTATTCTTTTTTCATTACTTCACTAATAGACCAGAGTTCCGACCCGTAGCAGAGCACTGACTCCACCATAGTTTTTCCAATTCTGAGTTTAGCTTTGTTAGAGATATGTCTGTTCCACCACACTGCGTTTAAGCAACCTATGACTTTTTTGCTTTGTTGAATTCTGTGCTTGATTTCTTCAGTTCCTAGTCTGTTTTTATCAATAATAGCTTTTAAGTACTTGAACTTCTCAACTTGCTGCACCCTAACATCGTCACTAATAAGTACTTCAAATTTGGTGTCTGAATTGACTACTAAATATTCTGTTTTTGTTAAGCTGACCTTCATACCCCACTTCTCATATTTTGTATAGTCTTTTGATTATGAACTCCAAGTCATAAGCATCCTGGGCCAAGAGTACTTGATCGTCCGCGAAGATTAAACAAAAATTTTTTTTAAATTAAAGCATTTCTATTAAGAGGACACCTCCATTAAACGGTTCAACAATTTTCCATATGTATCTAAATTTATGGACACTGTGTAACTTTATAAGCAGCAATCAAATGTAATTAATTCCGTCAATCAAAGGGTTGGTATTGCAACAACGCAACGGTACATACTTTGTTTAACCAGGTATATTCTAAATAACACAAGCCTTCAACTAGAAAACAAAGAAATATTAAAAACTAGTTTGAAATTTGTTAGTTTTTCATATAATGTAGTGAACATGAATGAATCGGCTCCACAGGATACATATCACTAGAATGGGGAAAAACATCTTTCTCTGATGGCACAGCCAACTATAAGTTCCACATAAAAAATACAACTTTATGGAATACTTGAAATTCAAAACAGTTTTTGAAAAACTGACTATGCCACAGTGACAAATAACAAAGTGCAACGATTAATAAACTTTGCAGAGAAAAAAACCTGAGAATAAAATCCATATTTCTGGAGCCTTAAGATAAAGTACACAAGGAAATCTGGAGAAACCCCGATGGTAAAACTACTAATCAAATAGACGACGTGATTGTAGAAGAGTGATAACATAGTAGATGTTAAAAGCTGTAGGATTAAATAAAATGGAAATAGAAATTAACACAGAAGAAAAATGGAAACACATACCACACAATACCGAAAGCGGCTGATAAACATTTAAAATCCCAGCAGTTACATCAAAAAAATTGGTTAAAAAAAAGAAAGAAGCAAGATTGAGAAGAACTTTGGATGACTAAGCAGTTAACAGTAAAGAGTATTAAAAGATGAGATGCTTAATGAAAAGCCTTTGCAGAAATCAGAAGACAAAATACATTACATTTCGAGCGCATAGAACAGAATTACAATAAATACAAAATCTGATTATTCCTTAAAGATGATTCGTCAATAAGAAAACGTTATCAAGTACAAAACGTGGTTATATAAAAGTATTGATGATACGTTAATTGGAAACAAAGATAAAGTGATACGTTTTTCAGACTTTTTCCACTGTCTAGGGTGTAAATCACACGTTTCGGGAGTTTTGATCTACTCCCGTCTTCAGGTGTTCCTGGTTAGTCCTGAGAAGGACTGATAATGTAAGTTTTTCAACGTAAATATGTGGCTACCCCGGGGTTTGAACCCGGGGCCGCTGATCGCTGTGATTACTACTCTGCCACTCTAACCACTAGCCCACCAGGGCGGTTATATATTTTAGTTGTAAACTTATATATATCTTACCGCTGTATGCGCAGTAGACTATTTTTGTAATTCTCTGCGCAGTAGTGGCATCCAAATGGGCTTTAGTTCTGCGCTAGCCTGCATAATTGGTTCTACTGCCAGCGCTATATATGTAGCTTCTTCTTTCCGCTTCCTACGGAATCTGTTTTCCTCTTTAGCTACAATTGATGCGTTATCCCATTGTATGTGGTGGCCTTCGTTCCAGACGTCTTCTGCGATCTTGGATTTGATGGTTTCGCCCATTCTAACATTTTTGCGGTGTTCCGATAATCTCACTCGTAGGGGTCGTTGTGTTTCCCCTATGTATTGTCTTCCACACTCGCACGGTACGCTGTAGATACAGTTCTTTGAACTCTGATCTTTGTTCTGAGGCTTGGTATGCATCATCATGCCTCTTAGAGTTGTTATGGACTTGAAGGCAGGTCTTATATTAAATCTGTTTCCGATTCTTCTCAAAACTGAAAAGACGGTACTAGAGAAGGGACTAAACTAGGTGGTAACGTCAAGGTATATTCCGAAATTCAATATCATAACAGCCGTTGAGGAAACAGCAGCACGCCTCAAGACAGAAGAAGCAGAAGAGTATCGATGGAGAGCAAGGGAAGCCCTTGAGCCATCAAGGAGAATTACACCTAATCTCACCAGAGCGGAGATTAGAGTGATCAAAGTTCTCAAAAACAAAGCTACCATCAAGATACTACTTGCAGACAAAGGCAATGCAACAGTGATCATGGATTCAAACACCTACTCAGAGAAAATCCAAGACCTGATCAACGCAGGGGAATACAAGAAACTTCCTACAGACCCAACACCGAAGGTCAAACGGAAAATATACCAGACGTTGTATAAACACAAAGAGAAGTTCTCAAACTTCCAGAGAATGAAACTGACTCCGCATTACAGCAAACCGCCTCACCTATACGGGCTACCTAAGATACACAAAGAGGGAATACCCCTAAGACCGATAGTTAGTTCCATAAATTCACCATGCCATCCTCTATCAAAGTTCCTGTTAACAATAATATCCCCACTAGCGGCCAAAACAACATCCACCGTGAAAAATACTGAACACTTTGTAGACAAAATCAAACAAACTCACATAGCTCCGAATAACATGATGGTGAGCTTTAACATAGTAAACCTCTTCACAAATGTACCGACAGATGACGCACTAGCAATCATCAGAAACAGGCTGGAACTGGATGACGCACTTGCCGAACGCACAAATCTACAGGTAGATACAATAATGGAGCTGTTAACGATCTGCATTAAAACCACATACTTCCAAGCAGACGAGGAGTTCTACCAACAAGAGTTCGGAGTGGCCATGGGATCTCCACTATCTCCAGTAGTCAGTAACATCTACATGGAAGACTTTGAAGAACGAGCTATATCTCAATATGAGAACAAGTCTAGTCTATGGCTGCGATACGTAGATGATACGTTCATAATATGGCCCCATGGAAGAGAGACACTGGAAGGCTTCCTGGAACATCTCAATAATCAAGCCCGGTCAATGAAGTTCGCGATGGAAATAGAATCGGAAGGCAAACTCCCATACCTAGACGTACTAGTCCAGAAGATTGGTGACACGGTACAAAGGTATATCAAAAATCAACCCATAGGGGGAGAT
Organism: Agriotes lineatus; assembly: GCA_940337035.1. Classification (NCBI taxonomy): domain Eukaryota; kingdom Metazoa; phylum Arthropoda; class Insecta; order Coleoptera; family Elateridae; genus Agriotes; species Agriotes lineatus. The sequence continues at coordinate 6,416 of CALNHX010003773.1, read as the reverse complement.
ACCTACACTACAATTCTAACCACCACAATAGCGTGAAACGTGGTGTCGCGAGATGCCTATATAGCCGAGCCTAGACCATATGCTCGGAGGAAGAAGACCTCAATTGGGAAATTGAGATAATCACAGAAATGCTGCAAGCTAATGGCTACCCAAAAAGAACTCTAAACTAAACGCTAAAAAAGATGGACAGAAATACACCCCCGGCAGGGGATGAGAAAACGGAGCCAACAACCACAGCCGTAATACCATACATCCGACGAGTTTCCGACAAACTGAGAAGAATTGGAAACAGATTCAATATAAGAACTGCCTTCAAGTCCACAACAACTCTAAGAGGCATGATGATGCATACCAAGCCTCAGCCTAAACTGTATCTACAGCGTACCGTGCGAGTGTGGAATACAATACATAGGGGAAACAGAACGACCCCTACGAGTGAGATTATCGGAACACCGCAAAAATGTTAGAATGGGCGAAACCATCAAATCCAAGATCGCAGAACACGTCTGGAACGAAAACCACCACATACAATGGGATAACGCATCAATTGTAGCTAAAGAGGAAAACAGATTCCGTAGGAAGCTGAAAGAAGCTACATACATAGCGGTCGCAGTAGAACCAATTAGCCAGGCTAGCGCAGAACTAAAGCCCATTTGGATGCCACTACTGCGCAGAGAATTACAAAAATAGTCTACTGCGCATACAGCGGTAAGATATATACAAGTTTACAACTAAAATATATAACCGCCCTGGTGGGCTAGTGGTTAGAGTGGCAGAGTAGTAATCACAGCGATCAGCGGTCCTGGGTTCAAACCCCGGGGGAGCCACAAATTTACATTGAAAAACGTACAATATCAGTCCTTCTCTGGACTAACCAGAAATACCTGAAGATGGGAGTAGATCAAAACTCCCGAAACGTTGTGTGGTTTACACCCTAGACAGTGGAAAAAGTCCGAAAAACATATCATAATAGACCACTGTCAAAAAATGACATTCAGAGAACAAAGATAAAGTGTTGGCAAGATGGATAGAACATTTTCAACCAGTTATGAATGGAAACTACAATGAATCTAATAATGTGAACACAGGAATTTAACTGAACGCAGAGGAGGAAACAAGTGAACTGACAATGGAAGAATTTGAAAATGCTTTACAAAAAATGAGAATTAATAATAAGAATCCAGGTTCTAATAATGTTCAAGCAAAATTTATAAAAAAAGAACCATCTACTCTAAAAAAAGGACTATTGAACTTATAAAACAGATCTGCAAAAACATAAGATACCAGAAGACTAGGATTAAAGGGCAATTTCACCTATACATGAAAAAATTGTATGTGGGAATTACAAGCCGATCTCAATCCTGATTTTTGCCTATAAAATTATCTCTACGATAATTAACGGTATGTTAAAAATAATAACATAACGTAAAATAGCAGATTACCAATGAGGCAAAGCTTAATAATGGATCTGATTTTCGTTATGAAACAACTTGAAGATTCTTGAAAAATATATAAATTATGACCCAAAGATATTAAAGAACGTAGAGTTTTTAGTCGTTACAGCAATACTGTACATGTAAACGCATATAACAAGTAGTAGGAAAGTATACTTCCAATGTACCTACCCTTTAAGATTGCTACATTTTTGAATTTGGGAAATGTCAAAAATTACACTGGTCATAGCTTTAAGAGAACCTGTGGTACCTTGTTAGTTAATATCAGATCCGACGTCCTTGTTTTCATCCTCCACTGTTGCAGAGGGATATGTGGGAGATTCTTTAAATGACAAAGAAAATATTGGCCAATAAGATATTATATGGAAATGTTGAAAACTTTGTTGAAAACATGGTAGATAACGCAGCAAGCGTCAATGAAACTAACATTATAAATAATGTACTTTCTATACCAACTATGATGTAGGTGTTAGAGTAAATTTTATCAATCAAGTATGAAGATGTCATGTTACCTTATTTTTATTTAATTTGTATGTGTTTTCTAGAAATCGGTAAACAATAGGATTCTGTAAGAAAATCAAAGTGTTGCTAGATTTTGACCCCTTATTTTTTTTTTTAGTAGTTTGTTTTTAGCAATGTTAAAAATAATGATATTAAAGATGTAAATACTGATAACAATTTTTCGGCGACAGTGCCAAGAAATGCTGTGAGAAGCGCAGACACTGGAAAGTTGATATAAAAAGACACAGTCAAACCGTGAGCTGGCAAGCGTGTGATTGAAGGCAGAGATTCTGACACATTAAGTAATTTAAGCTAATAAAATGTATATTAAAATATTGTTTATTAAATTAAATAAATAGATAAAAATACCCTCCCACAATTAGCGCTACAAATTGTTCAACTTGTACCATTACTATTAATATTAATAAATAAATATGATTTTTTCAAATATTAATTTACTAATATTCCCAAATTTGTGTATAGATACCATTCTACGGAAATTTACCTTTCGCGAAAAATATTTTTTTCTGTCCTTACATTCAGTTTGTTTACATTAAATTGGTGAGTGGATGGCCCAGTGAGCAAATGTTCACCTCTCACCCAGCTGACCCAGGTTCGAATCCCAATGGACTCTAGGATTTTAAAATCGTACGCTCCCTGGCTACCACGTTAACACCTGTGGTAATCGTTAACCTCTAAACAAGGAAACTTCCTCACTTTTGATGGGCCAGGGCCACCTACCCGGCCAAAGGGCAAAGAGGGCTCATAGAACCACTTTGTGGTTAAAACAGGCCACTGGCCTATACTAATACGTACTTGTATTGTAAAAATCTATTTACCAGACTTGTACCGTATATAACTACTAAATTATTAATACATTTTTTTTTATTAAGATTTGAATTTGTGATTCCGAACAACTTTTTCTAATAATTTTGGATAAAACTCGATATATCATTATTTTTCGCATTTACTTGTGATTACAGTACCCTAACATGTAAGCAAACGAAAATGAAATCAAGCTTGGGTTTGGAAATTGAAACATATGTCGAGTATTAATTCACATGATGATTATGTTCTAGAACGAAATACGCATACAGTTATGTATGGGTTAGGTTATTAAACCATTGCATAACTGTCACAGACAGTCATGTCATAATTTTATTTGAAAAATAACATAAAAACCAACACTTAAACAATATTACATCTGCTACATCAATAATTTTGATTATAAAAACCTTTTGTTCTTGATTAAACATGTATAAGTAAAAAGTTGATAATTTAAACAAGTTGACACTTTTACTATTATAATAACTGTCATATTTAAATTAAAAACATTAGAAGTAATAAAGCATGTGACTTAATTTTTTCAAAGTAAGCTTGATTTTGTTTTCATTTGCTCACATGTTACTAGTTTGAAGTAAAATTACTTAAAAAGTGTACAAATAACTCTCGTGCAGAGTAGTATGGTTGACCAAAATTTACAATTGATTACAAAACAAATAAAAAAGATACAGGAGTGTGAAAGTGAGAAGTAAAACACACTGTATATTCATGTTAATAAATGTTTGATAAAGTAACAAACGACTTCCGGGATTGGACCGTGTCATGATTGAGATCGAAGAATTCAACGTTTCGCCCACTTTCGTAAGGGACTTCATCAGAAAAAAAAGCAAAAGAGCACGGTAACTCAAAGTGTTAACCACGCCAGAGGCGAAACTCTTTGCGAGGGAAGGGACAGAAGAGCACGGTAACTCAATGTGTGAACCACGTCAGAGGCGAAACTCGACTGACTATCGGAAGAAGAAAAGCGAGAATTTATAGGCAAGCGCCGTAGCGATTCAGCTAATGCCGTCGCGGTTCAGTGGCGGAGGGCGGGGCTTAGGAATTAGCACTTTCCACATAGAAGGAAGGGGAAAGCCTTCGTCCCGATTGAGATTATTAGGGTGTTTGCAAATCTCAATGGCTTCGCAAATCTTTCTGCTAAAGAAGAATGGGGATTTGCAGATGATGGAAGTTTCATCGAAAAGGATCTTATGACCAGTATCGCGTTGGTGTTCGGCGATGGCTGATGATGAAACGAGACCTGACTTGAGACAGCGCTGGTGCTCAGAGATGCGAGTTTTTACTGAACGACCTGTTTCACCAATGTATACAGCATTGCAAGAGCAAGGGACTCTATAAAGACCTTTAAATGACATAGTGTTTAATTTGTCTTTAGATGAAGGAAGAACCTGTGAGATTTTGCTTGGGGGTTTGAATACTGTTTTAATGTTTTGTTTTCGCAGAAACTTTCCTATGCGGTCGGTGACTTGGTGGATATAGGGAAGAAAGACTATTGCTGCAGGAGGATCGGGTTTTGGAGGTTTGGGTGGCCGTGGATGAAGATGGCGATTGATGGCAGACTGTATATCCCTAGCACGGTAACCATTATTCCTAAGAGCTTTCCGAATGTGATTTAATTCAGCGTGGATATTATCGGGTTGGGATATATTCAAACCCCCAAGCAAAATCTCACAGGTTCTTCCTTCATCTAAAGACAAATTAAACACTATGTCATTTAAAGGTCTTTATAGAGTCCCTTGCTCTTGCAATGCTGTATACATTGGTGAAACAGGTCTATCAGTGAAAACTCGCATCTCTGAGCACCAGCGCTGTCTCAAGTCAGGTCTCGTTTCATCATCAGCCATCGCCGAACACCAACGCGATACTGGTCATAAGATCCTTTTCGATGAAACTTCCATCATCTGCAAATCCCCATTCTTCTTTAGCAGAAAGATTCGCGAAGCCATTGAGATTTGCAAACACCCTAATAATCTCAATCGGGACGAAGGCTTTCCCCTTCCTTCTATGTGGTAAGTGCTAATTCCTAAGCCCCGCCCTCCGCCACTGAACCGCGACGGCATTTGCTAAATCGCGACGGTGCTTGCCTATAAATTCTCGCCTTTCTTCTTCCGATAGTCAGTCGAGTTTCGCCTCTGACGTGGTTCACACGTTGAGTTACCGTGCTCTTCTGTCCCTTCCCTTTGCAAAGAGTGTCGCCTCTGGCGTGGTTAACGTGCTCTTTTGCTTTTACCTCCTGATGAAGCCCCTTACGAAAGTGGGCAAAACGTTGAGTTCTTCGATCTCAATAATGACACGGTCCAATCCCGGAAGTCCTTTGTTACTTAATGACAATGGCCGTGAAAGCCTCAAAAATCATCCAATGTTTGATAAAATTTATAAGATTGCAACATATAAATTACTTACCTATAGGTACAGATGTCATTGTTACAAAAAATTGTAGGGTTTGGATCAGCACAAATGATACAAAATCTCTAAAACAATATAACATTAAATTGTCTACCTACCTATAGAGCCCGGCAACGAAATGAGGGTGAAAGATATTTCTAAAAGTATGAGTTACGTAGCCACGGGCCTGCAAGGCCTTTTGAGCTGATAGATGATGAGGATGAGTTACATAAAATTTGTTTTTTCACTCCCATTATCATAAATACGTTATTACAACGTTGTTTGTAGAGAAAAAGATTGATTTTACAGAGAAGTCAGCTTATATGGGACTTCAAGGTAATCAAAAATATTTTAGCAATGCACACCAACTTAGGTACCTATAACTTTTATATAAACAAATTTTATGTAACTCTTATACTTTTAGATATATCTTCCATGCCTGCATGGTTGCATGACCCTGTATAAATTAAATAGAAAACAGCGTATTTCCCCAAATTAAAGATATACTTACGGCAGATGCATTAGAGTCGGTTGTTCTTATAGCACAGATAATATTATCCTAAAATTAAAACTCAAATTATTTACTTAATTGATATATGTATAGCAAACGGCACAAAATCTTAGAAATTTAGAGCAGGTCATTTCGGTATTACAGTATAGTTCCGTTAATCTAAATCAATTAAAACCAACTCAATTCGAAGAATTGAATCATTCGGTTTACCATATCATATAATAAACTTGAGCATCTTTAGTTAAATATATAGCAATTAACACAAAATATTTAAGTCAATGCCTGTGACGTGATATTCAGGGAACCGAAACGACAAAATCTGATACCTATGTTTCCAATGTTTAAATTGATGGGCATAAATAAGTGTATAATAAAATCACTTCAGAGTCAAAGGCGCTCTTTCATTTATACTGCATTTCAATACATTGGGGTTATTACGTAAAGTCACACCCAAAAGTAAAATAAACACATTGTTACTAAAGTTAGAAATTGAAATCACACGTGGAAACTTATGTAAATGACTGAACCACATTAAACAGTGTGTTTCGTATCCAAGTGAAAGCGTTTCCCCAGACCTACCTTGACTGCTGTGCAAAGTGCAACTTTTTCTGAGTTTTCATGCCGATTGCCGTAGCTACTTGTATTTATAGTAAGAATGATTGATACAATTCACAGAGCATGACTTATCAGCTAACACTGAATTTCAAAAGTTCTGTTGCAGC